>NDXB01000293.1:13202-86934 GCA_002631895.1 Agapornis roseicollis
GGGGGGGTGCTGTGTGTTTGTGCAAAATCTCCTCTTCTTTGCATGGCTGATGCTATTCTGGCTTCTTATGGTGTTGGCTGCGTGCTGGAGGTAAATATCAGTTAACCCCTGGAGTTAGAGGGGCTGAAGCCCAGCAGACATTGAGCTTTATCTAAACCTGAGGCTTTGTACTTGTAATTGCAGCAGGAGGTGAGAGCCAGAGTGGGTCAGGAGATCTGAATGGCTGCTGAGCACCACAGGGAAGGAGCAAAGCAGGGCCCTCCATGAGGAGGCAAGGTGCCACCATAGCACTGCCTCCTGTGATTCAGCCGGCAGTAATAATTACCACAGAAATGGAGATGAAAGCAGCTCCCTTGCCCCTCAGACAGGAAGGCAGCAGAGCTGCAGGGGTTAAATCTGCAGCAATTTCTGCTGCAGTAACACAACATGGTGCAGCCATCACTGGTGGAGGTGACGTGTCCACAGCTCACCACCAATGCCTGTCTTTGCACATCCAGATTCCTGGGTCTTTCCCGTGTTCCCAGGGAAGGGACAGGGAACTGTGTTCATACACAGACTTCAACCATGCATGAGATGGGGCATATACTAACACATCAAGAACTGGACACAAAGGCTTAAAGGATTTAAAGAAATAGCTTAAATAGCTATAAATGCAGTAAAAATGGCTTAGTATTCAAGGGCCAGAACATGCTAGCTCCACCAAGGGAATCTGATGGCTGTAGTGATGGACTGGTTGGTCTTCACCAGTTTTCCCTTTCCCCTTCACAAAGCAGCAGCTCTCTCAGACCTACAGGGTTTGTGCCTAAAAGTTGGGGCTTTTTTCCTCTCTACGTGTGTCAGTCTAAAGCAAGATGCTTCAAAGTACTTATTTAATTTGAGGTTTTCCTTTCCCAGTGTCAAACAATTGAGCATTTCCCCACCACAGAAGTTCGCTACCAGTATTCAGGGAAGCCTTACCTCTACTACATCTATGGGCTGGAGAACAAGGGGCATGCACTGGTGCATGCAAGGTGCTGCAGCTGCACCATCATCTGAGTGTTGGTGCTGGGAGAAAAGCATGATTCTGGCAGTGATTATCCCATTAAACCCCTTCAGGGAGCAGGGATGCTCCAGGACCTTGCCCCCAGGCATGCTTGAGTCTGCAACAGGGGACTGCCAACAGAACAGAGAAAAGGGGAAGAAAACCATGATGCCTCTCCCTTCAAACCCCTTGTATCTCAGACCCGTGGCCAGCTCCAGGCTTCCTGCTGGGTGCATATCAGGCCTGTGGGTAAAGATTTCTCCCTGTGGATGTTTTCCTTTCTCATTGCAATGCTGTATCATGAAGGTGATGGGTATCGACATTTTCAGTTCAGCTATGCAGTTTATGACTGGTGCCTTTCTTTCCTCGTTTATTTGTCCATTTTCCTGAGTTACTACATAATCTATAATGATGTGTTCTTAAAAATATGTCCAGTTAGCAAGTCGAACTCTAAAGGATTCCATTTTTAAATACCCAGTAACAGCATCTGAGGGGTGGTTGTACCAATATGAAAATCATTGTCTAATAACAGGCTCCTTACTGCTGTGTATGATGCCCTTAGCAGCTTCAGGGATGGGGAGAGCAGGAGGTTGTGGGGGGGGAGAAGACATGGGGTCACCCCTGTGCCTGTGGGTTGGGGGCATGAGCTTTGCCCTAGCGGCTACTCCTGGGCCTCATCCAGAAAAGGGTCATTGACTCAAGTGCCTGCAGGTGGCAGTTCTGCCCTGTCCTCATTGTTTTCTCTTTCTATCACCAATCCTGCAATGTTTATCCCAGAAAAGCTTGCAGGAGAACTTTGTCTTGCTTTGAGTTTCAGGCTAATTTAATTTAAATGCAAACACTTGTGTTTGCAGTGAAGAGCTTGAGGAGAGGAAGCAAACAGACCCTACAAAGGTCAGAAATGTGCAAGCAAATAGAAAGACTCCAACATTCATATTTAAACACAAATCAAACAACCCTCCTCTCCTCCCTTTGCATAGTTCTTGTGCTGTTTGGGGCCTTACACAGGGGTTTTGCATGGGTGGTACAGGCAGCCCCCAACACTGCAGTGCCCAATGGGGATGTGCTGGCTGCAGCCTGGTGCTCTTTGTCATTGGAGTGCCAGCTGGGTTTGTAGGTTATCACAGCAAAATCCAAATGGGAGAAACAGCTCGAGGGGCTGGGAAACTTCTAAGACTTAGAGTGCCATACATCAGCTTGAATGGGGATTGTGAGGGGTGAGAGGAAAGAGAAAACAACTGGGAAAGGACATTTAGCAGCTGACAAGTTTTAATCAAGTGAGTTGAAAATTAACTTGTAAAGGAAGTGTTTCCTAATGCTATTTCTAAAATGAACAAACTGATCCTGTTCCTGCTAATCTGAGAGGGAGAGAGGAGCTTTCCTGATTTGGTTGTGGAGAGACACAGGCAGCAGCTGCTGTCCTGGTGCAGAGTGATGCTCCCCAGTGCCACCCCGCACAGAGCGATGTGCTCCTCCATCAGCCCCAGCACTGCTCTGCAGCAAAGGGAGTGCAGGCACTAACAGCCTCCTTACTAAGTCGTGCTGAAACACTTGGGGTTTTAATGGCTAATTCCAGACTAGCTCTTTATCTTATGCGTGCCCACACAAGCATGCCCCAGAAGAGAAGAAAACACCACCTACATTGTTCCTTACAGAACTTTGTTCAGTTGTAAAAATCCACAAGGATATCACTTCTTTTTTTGGCAAACCTTTACTTCAGAGCTTTGAGAGCACAAAGGAGGTGAGAGCAGGTTTCCCTAGACAGCACTGCAGGATGCGCATGCTAAGTTGTTCCTTCCCATATGTGCTGTGTACTTACATATAGATATATATGCATTTTCTATAGCCAGGCTTCGTAGAGCAGGCCATGCAGGCACATTAATCAAGCAGCCTGCCTGCCTGGCAGTGACAGATTGCTTTTAGCAGATTCATCTAATGCAGTTTTAGCCTGGCTTTACTTGGGTTAAACAAGTCCCTGACCTGCGTAAGGCTGACAAATGACTGGATGAGCTGATCCTGCAGTGCATCAGGCTGGGTGGCCTGTGAAGTGCTGGGCAACCAGCTCCAGTGCTGGGATCCCCTGGAAATAGCTGCAGGACCCGAGGAACCATCACTATGGTCATACAGAGCTCGCACTGTCCACATGCAGGAGCTTCACTGTAGTCTCTGCAATCACAGGCAAGGCTTGGTTTTGTCTTGTGTGAAGAACAAGCCTGGGTGAGAGCTGAGCTCATTCAGCTTGAAGCTGGGCAACAAATCAGCAGGGAGACCTGAACTGCTGCACATCAGCATAGAAATGGGTATGATTTGGTGCATACACAGAAGGTAAATTGTAGAGAAGGACAACAACAGAGAGCACATAAAGAACTGGAGATGGCTTCCATAAGCAGGCAGTTAGGGCTGAGGAAGGAGGTGCAGCGGTGCTGCAGGCTCAGAGGCAGGGATGAGCAGAATCAGCAGCCAGGCTGAATCCCTGTGGGAGCATCAAAATGCAGCCGGCAGCCGCTCTGCAGGTATGGTTGTGTCCTCTGTGGAGGGCTGGACCTGAGGCTGTTGGAGGGTACCTTACAACACCATTAGGGCAAAAAGGGAAGGAAGGAGGGTGTTTTTCTTCTGAGCCACCAACAGGGAAGGACCAGACAGTTTGCATAAGCTTTACAAGCAATCCAAATAGCCTAAATAATCATCAGGCTGGATTCCTTTTGGACTGAGCAGTTGCTAGTGGTTGTTCAGAAACAAATACAAACCCCTCTTCACTCTCATTGAGTCATTCTTGAAGCACGAGATAAAGTTTATCCTCTCTGCATCTTCTACCAGGTCAAAGGCAAGGGGCATTCACCATGGGAGTGCTTGAGTGCTCTGGATTCTGCTAGATGCTGAAGCCTGCCTGTGTTCCCATGCTCAGAAATGCTGTGGCCATGCGTCTTACCTGGGTATGGCGGGGTCGGGAGGGATACTGGGAGCAGCCAGAGGAGGGCCACCAGCCCTTCCTGCACCCACTTGCTGGGCTGCAATCCCAGTGCTATACTGTTACCCAAACAAGGCAGGATGAGCATCCCCAGATGAAGGCACACATGGGAACAAGGAGCTGACACCAGAAGCCGGTGCCACCTCCTTCTGTGACGGCTTTGGGGTGGGAGTCCTGCCATTCCTGGCATGTTTTTAATAGAACTTCAGCTATATTTAGATCAAAAATAAATACATTCTTGGCCTGGACACACGTTTCAATGCCTGATGAATGAGCGGGACCTCTTCCACAGGAAACTATAAAATTCCTGGGGTGATGGCTGGCCTCTGCCAAGGCAAAAGGAAGCAGAGCTCTGCCCTCCTGCTCTGCCTGCCAGCCTGTGCTCCAGCATCTGCACTAGCAGAGCACCCTGGTTATTAATAACTGCACTCCTAAGTTTATTATTAATGCTGCATGGGAACAAGGAAAGAAACTTGATGATGTTCAAATCCTTATCCTGTGCTTTAAAGAAAGCAAAGCTTCGTAAGGTGCTGCTGTGTGAGAGCAGAGGCACCATGGCCTGGCTTGACTGTCAGAGGTGCTTGTTGGGGATGGCACATGAGCATAGCCATTTTCATAGAGTCATAGAATGGTGTGGGTTGGAAGGGAAGTTTTCTGCCATCTCCTCCTCTCATGTTCCCCAGCACCATAACTAGGGATGCTCGGGGCCTTGCCTCCCTTCTTAATTTCTCTTTATGGACTTGCTGCCTATGGAGTCATCCAGCATCCTCCTGGGCACCCCCACCCTGTGTGCCTGTGCAGCTGCCTGGGGTTACAAACACCACAAAGGCAGGCTGCAGCTTGAGCACAGCTGTGGGCTTGCTTAAATTGGCTGTTACTTTAGTTGCTGCAGCATGTGTCTGATGAACTTGTTAGTGGATGCCCTGTCTGTGACTAAAAGAGCAGACTCTTGACAGGTGAGCCTAAATTTTCCCACTGCACCCCTCCATAGCCCCTGAGTCTTTAAGGGTTTATAAAACAAATTCAGTCTTTTGACAAAACAGCCCCCTGGTGCAATTTCATGCAATAAACGTGATAAATTGTTCACAGTGGCTGTGCTTTCAGTACGTGCTCTCCTGTTCTTGGTGTCAGGGAAGCGCAGCATCGCCAAAGACAGGAGGAGAATGGATTCCTGGTGGGTTTGGTTGGGTTCCCTGTGCTGACTCGCTCCCTGCAGTCCCCTTCCACAGCTCTGTCCTCCTCCAGGGTCCTGAGCTCACTGGGATAACCCAAACACCTCCTCCAGACCAGAGAGATGCACTGAAGCCACCCATAGGGCCACCAGTGCCTGCCTCAGTCCCAGGAGCTGCATGCAACAGTGTGGGATCGAGGAGGGGGAAGGAGCTTCTCCCCTTCCTCAATTCAGTTTAGCCTCGCCATGTGTTTTTGCTTCTAGCACCCATAAAATAATGCTTCCTCCATCTGCTAGAGGAGGTTCATCTCTTTACAATGAGAAAATTAAGGCATACTGAAGAAACTCTTCCAAAACCAGTATCTGCCCAGGGAAAAAAGAGATTCTCACAGCATTCATCTGTCCATCTATCTTAGCACTGAGATTCTTCACAGGCTGACCTCCTGACACAGCCTGCCTTTGTGGAGAAACTGCTCTGAATCAGGCTGCTTTTTCCTCTCATCTTTCCAGGTCCTGGTGGGTTTACTTCCAGTGTCTGAGGCTGTGTGGGGCTCCCAGGCTCTCAACATGGTTATTTCATATCTGTGTTTTGAGCTTGCTAATCACCAGTCAAACTCCCATTTTAGGGCATATTTCCACTGAATTGCTGCCTTATTTGGCCTTTTCCTCTCTGATTCCGGTGACATCACCCACCAAGCAGTCAATTCAAACCACTATCACCCTGCGAGTCCCTGTGCTGCAGAGCAAGGAGACATGGGGCCAGGGAGGTTGTGGGGGCCCACAGGGCCAGTGTCCCTTCCTGGCAGGGACCTGGGGACAGCGGGGCCATGAGCCTGAAATGTAGCCTGAGCAGTGCTGGGATCTGTGTTTGAAGGGAGCTTTAAACCTTCCTCTGGAGCACAGAGACTGGGATGCACTGGGGCTTTGCTTCAAGTGTGTCACATCCTGCCCAGTGAAAACCTACCCCCATCCGCCTGCTGAGCCCTCTCTTACACATATCTCCATCGTACATGGTGTGTTACAGAGCACGCAGGGTGATGTGGGTACCACCTAAGTGCTCAGCTGCCCGCCGCAGTGCCTGGTGATGGTGAGGCAGTTCCCACTTTGCTGGCTGCAGCGAGCCGGGTTTTTTCCGTGTCAGTAGTTTTCCTCTCCCTGCCCGCCCTGCAGCTCTGGCTGATCTGGCAGTGATTTTTACTGGTGATGAGACCAAGTAAATTGGTGGCAGCTCTGCAGTAAATTAGATGTGCTATTTCCTCCGCTACAAGACAGACATCTTTTGCCCTTAGAATAACAATAAACCAGCTTCACAGCTTACGTGAAGGTCTCATTCTAAACCCTGCTCCCCCCAAACTCCACTATTCACTGAATAACCCACACAAAGATCACATGCTGGAGTTTTGTTTCTCTGTCCATCTCACAAAGCATCAGAGCCCATGATCGCTCAGCAGCTGGTTCTTGCCTGGCAGCTCTGGCTGGAAGAAGAGCACCAGTCCTGATGAATGTGAGATGACAAGACCAGTGTCTTCACTGTCAGTTATTTACCCTAGGGAAAGAGGCATTCTCCTGCTGGGACAGGCTAAGGAATTTCTTCCCAAAGTACTTCCATCACACGTCTGCAGACACTGGGGCTGCCCTCCATGCCAGTGCTCCAAGCCCTATAGCCTGGAAGACCCAACACCATGTCAGGGTGGCTGTGTGCCAGGCACACAGGGGATGGCATGGGAGAATGCCATGGTTTAAGCTGGCTTTACTTCTCCAGGATGTCTTGGGACAACCAACTTTATTTCCCTAATCCGGAACTTTCTTATTGCCATGTCAGAAATTCACAGCCCAGTTCTATAAATCTCCCATTGGCTGAAACGCTATAAAAAAGTCCTGTGCCAAGAGCTAATTAGAAATAAAAAGAAGATTAATTTTGAAGAACCTGAGATGAAGTGGGATATTTCTGGGTTAGGGATACTTCCTGATTGCATAAACCCAAACAAAACAAAACTCGCATATTAATGACTCCTAAGAGATAAACCAATTTATTTTGCTACATTTAAGAATTAATCTGAGTCATTTTATTACAAGAAGGGGGTTTGCCAGCTCGTGCTGCCAATATTTCTGGCAATAAAATGGCTGAGGCTTGTTTAGTGTGGGATGTCCATTGCCACCAGTTGGGACTGGGCGGCCAGGACCATGGTCATTCAGTGACAATCCCTCATGGATGCTCCCTCACAACTGCCTTGGGAAACCCTGTATTTAGTGCCATGTACCTTGTGGGTGATGAAACAGCTCGGGAAAGCATCCCAGGAGGAAAGGGAGCAGGATAACCTTGGGGTCAGCTTTCAGGTGGGGATGCAGGAGCTGATGGAGGTCCCAGCTGTGGGATGCTTCTCTGGGTGCCCCTCGATGTCTCTGTCAGCAGAACGCAAACAGGGCTCCCTAGGGACACAACAAGGAATATAAAGCACATTTTCCAGTGTAAGTTGCTCTGTTATAATGAGAACCTAGAGAATGGGAAAGCATTAAAAAAACCTTCATATTTGAGGCAATGTTCATGAAGCAGCAGCAAGAATTGTGGTAATCCCTCTGGTAACTCCATGGATGTTGGAGCCCTTTTGACTTGTTGCATCTATTTTTAACATGGAACAGCTCAGAAGATGAAGACATCAGCTAGCCATTCTCACACTGCTTTGTGACAAACATGGGAAGGAAAAAAACCCTTAAAGCTAATTCAAGGGTCAGATACTCAGTGTCTACCCATGCAGTAAGCAGGCACATACAGGGCAGAGTAGCACCAGTGTCGTATCTGCTACTGCAGACTGCTCATGCCATGGTTTCCCTGCCAGGGATCAGAGCAGGGTACTGAATACGGGGCTCTGATTAGGAAACAAATACACAGAGCCCCATGGCTGTGCAGTTCAAGACCTTGTAGCACAATCTGAGTGGTAGGTTTGCAGCTCCCGGGGACTACTGGTGCTCTGATGCTGGCAGGTCTGTTTGGCTGGGAGGGCAGAAGCATCCTCTGCAGAGACCCAAAAATCATAAAGCTTTCTTCACCATGCCTGCAAAATCAGAGGGAAGCATCAGCAAGACCATTTATATGGTATAAGGAAAACACTAATTAGACACATTCTGTAACCCACTGAAATGCAGCATTAGCAGGCCTTTGTTTTTTTCCCTTTCTTTTCCTATGTTACTCCATTCCCCCAGATAGGTGACATGTCTATGTGCCTGAGCTGCAGCCGGGAGCTTGTACAGCCTTATCACTGTCAAAGCACAGCCTAACAGAGAAGAGATTTTATCTTTTGCTCTCTGCTATTTTTGCTCCTTCAGGGCTGCCCTTGCAATAGAAAAGTAATTAGTGATTGGGCAGCAGCTCAAAAGAGGTTTTGTGCTCCTCTGTGCAGCTCATCGCTTTCCCAGCCAAGCAAGTGTTTCTGACTCTGTATTTTGTATAGTTCTTGGGTTCAAAATGACTACGAATTAGTTACAAGACTCGCTATCATAAAAGAGTATGTTTTTAAGGACAAGAAAATGCATTAACTGGTTCGAGCACTAAGAACATATGAAATAAATTGGAATTCACTTTTGGATTAAGAAGGAAAATCTAGGGAGGTTCCAAGACAAATCTGAGCAAATATGATAGCTGCAGTTCATTGAAGTGGGTTTTTTTCTTAAACATTTGAGATGTGTTTTCCTGGAATTGGGATCTTTCACGGGGAGCTGTGATTTGGGCTCACACATTTCACTTTGTATTTGATACTTCAAAACTAACTGGAATTTTGCATCCAGCTGCAGTTAAAAGCCATGCCAGGATACGTCGGTTACTGTCAGTGCTGTATTTTCACAGGGGTTTTCTGCTCCTCTCCCTTTCCAGTCCTCCACTGGCTCTTTCCCAGCTGAGCAACCCTGTGGCAGTGCGGATAGGATGCAGGCTGTGGCTCCTGGGAGGGGGGATGCTGCAGGGCTGGGACACCCTGTATGCTTCTTCTGACCAGCTGGGGAGGCTCTTGGGGTGCACACGAGTGTTTGAACTGCTCAGACCGCCATGCCTTTGATCCAGCAACAGTGGCTCCGGTTTCTTTGCTTCTGTTTGTTTTGAATTCATAGGAAAATAATAGCACCTAGATGTCCTGAGCATAGAGAGCAGCACTTACCCTACAGCGGGTGGCAGGAGCATTGCTGTAGCTGTTTCCTTGGCCCTCTGCTCCCACCTCAGCTCCTACCCCAGAGCTGGATAATTTCAATGATGTTTCACTGCAGCTTTCAGACGTGGCTTGTGCGCTGGCTGTTACCTGGGAAAGGTTTATGAGATGTATGAAATAATAATAAAGATTTCTATTTTATTCTAAGCCACTTGCAGGAAAAGAGCTCCTCTCTGCATTAAAACAAATAGAACAAAGGAAACACTGGGATTGTGGGCGTCCTCAGAGGGACATGGTGAAACAGCACTCTCGCAGAGATAGTGCAGGATGAAGAACCTGGCTCTGGAGCAGGCCTCGGCAGGCTGAAAGTTCTGATTGATGCAGCAAATCATAAAAAGAAATAGGAATCATCACTATTACTGACATTTTCTGTGCAGACATTAAAAACCGTGGCAAAAAATGAGAAAGCTGAAATCCAGTTGGAAGCTATGGGAAGCCCTGGAGCTGCTGTTAATGGTAGCGCAGTCACAGGGTTGCTACTTATGGAGAGTGTAAGAGCAGCACCGTTCTTCTTGAGCCAGACTTGCAGTATAAGTTGCATGAACTAGTGACATCTGAGGAAACACGGTGCAACCTGGACCCCACTGATGGCACCCATGAACTCAGCAGCAATGAGTGGGGCACCACAGCCTCCAAAAACTCCACTGTGGCCAAACACAGTCCCCTGCATTATGTCCTTTCCCACCGCTCTGGGCTTTTTGTGATGATCACTCAATACACCTCTCTCCATCCTAGTTTTTACCATGTTGATACTGGCTAGCTATCATCCATGAGGAGATGGTTAGCTTCTGCATGTGTACTTAGAATTATCTTTGCCTGCAAATACAGATGTGAGCTATGAGGCAAGGGCAAAGCTTAAATTTATCAGTGTTTCAGCAGCACAAAAGAAAGCGGAAGCATTGCTGCATTGGCTTACAGGAAAAGGTGTTGCTGTGCGAACATCAAGCACAACCCTAAACTTCCAGTGAAGGGCAGAAGGAGGTGAGAGGACACCGATTAGACCTGCAAGAGGGAGATCAGTGTGGAAGCAGACCAGTCCCTGCTATCTTCTTATTCCCCTATGTGGTCCACAGGTGACCTGGCACCACCGTTGTTAGAAAGCCCACCGGCAGAACTTGGGGCAGTGGGGACACCAAAGGGTTCTGGGGTTCAGGCAGAAGCCCCCAGAAAGGCTGTTTGCAGCTGCCTGGTGTGAAGTTTTGCTAGCAGCAGCCAAAGCAGGGAGCAGACTGAGTCGTCTGCTCGAGGGGTTGGTGTTCCTGCACAGATGCTGCACGCTCTGCTTTCTGCCGGCTGGGAACGGGCTGCATGAGCAAGCTGCAGGCTCTGTAGGGGCTGTGGTTAGTGTTTAATACCAAGAGGCTGATTGCCTGGGGCCATAGACAGCCCTTTGAAAATGTATTTTGTCAGAGGCCCAAAGCTATACAATGGCTTCCTGTTACAACCAAATGCATCTGGTTTGGGTTTTCGGATTTATCCCTTGATCCCTGCCATCAGGGGCTGGTGCTTTGCCAGCCCATTGTTTCTCAGTTGGAAACAGATGGTATGGGCTAAAAATCTACTGCGGTCAAGACCAGCCCAAAGTATTCCATGTCAGCCTGCCGTCCAGATGCAGTTTTAGAGATCAGCCCCTGTGCCACATGAGGGCTCTGTCCCCTGCATGGTGGTGGCTCCGTGGACCTGGGATACAGCACACAACAGACATGCTCAGGACCTATCCCCAGCCCTGGTCTGAGCTCACGTTCCTGGGGCAAGCAGGCATACATCATGTTTGAAATCCATGAACCCATCCATTTCCATGCTAGAACTGATTTGCCAGACCCCGATTCACCTCTGCCTGGAGTTTTTCTGCAAACTAAGTGAAATCAAGAATGAAAGGTGATCTGAGAAGTTAACTCTGATGGAAAGCTTGCTCCTAGATTCTCACTTTCATGGCAGCCTTTCTTAGTCAGATATTTGGTAACTAAGAACCATAAAGAACAACCATGTCAGGGAAGACACGTTTATCTTCACACAGCTTTGATTGTATGACCATCAAAATTGGTCAAAACTTAGCACTGGAGTTTTTCAGGAGCTGCTGATGTTTTGAAATGTGTCCTGGTCTGAAAGAAAAACCAGCCAGCCTTTTGCCCAGGCATTTGTAGGAAAACCCTTGAACAATCCTGGCTTGCTTTAGTGAAAGATCCTGGAGATCCTGGGGCAAACTTTCTGGTGCTGTAAATAGATACTTTTCCCTGAATCCTCTGATCTTTGCCATGAAGAGCACTATCTACAGTCTCCATCTCTCCAGCACTTGTGCTTGCAGCAGCCCTGACTCTTTCTCCAGGCTGTTATTCAGCCTCCAAAACTTAATGCCAGAATCTTTCTCTCCAGGCAGAGTGGGCCAGGTTTTCCCTGCTGCTACTCAACTGGCTGCAGCGAGTTTCCATGGGGGAATGCGACCCGATGACTTTAATCACAGGGTACTTTCGTGCTCTTCTGAAGCACAGATGGAAGTCACATAAGGGACATAGTCAAGTAAGGGGCTATGGACTGGGACATGACAACCAGAAATCCAAACACCTTGTGCTGCTGAAGTGTTTAAAGCCAGACCAATAAAAGAAGAATAATAGAAAAGGAAAGAAAGGAAAGAATAATAGAAAAGGAAAGAAATAGAAAAGGAATAGAAAAGGAAAGAAAGAAGAATAATAGAAAAGGAAAGAAAGAAGAATAATAGAAAAGGAAAGAAAGGAATAATAGAAAAGGAAAGATCTTGAAGATCTAAGAGCAGGCTGCAGCCTCAGATAGATCAGTTATATTGAAGCTGCCCACAGGGTGTGAAAGAGAAAAGGACAGGATTTCTGGAAAAAAGTAAAACAAAAGAAAACAAAATTGGGCCAAGGATACCATCAGCTGCACCCTGCTCCTTCCTAGGGCAAAAAGTGTTTTCTGTGACCCTGACCTTATTTGCATAGGTACCAAAAGGTATTCCTCTTGAAGAGCAGCTTTACTTCCTGCCCTAAGTCAATATCTGTGTCATGGTATAAGGGGCTGGGCATTTCAGACACCAGGCAGCAGCAAAGGGCAGTGTCTGTATGGGATGGCTGCAGGCAGCTGAGCACTAACTCCATCCCAGCCAGCCCCAGCACACTGGAGAACAGGAGAGAGCGGTGTGGTGAGAGCTGGTGCTGTCGGCATGTCCCTGGCTGACGTGTGGAACCATGTGGCACTTACTGTGGTCAGTGGAAAGCATGCACCACATGTTGAACTTTTATGGTTTAAATATCATGCTCGACAGTCATGTGAATTCTTGTGTATCCTAAACAAAGCAGAAGATGCAGTTTCTGTGCTGGTTGCTTTCAACTGTAAACACTGGGGGTTGATTTGTCAAACTTTTGTCCTTTCTGGGAAAAAAAAACAAAGAAGTTTTAAACGGTAGGACATTTGTAACTTTTTCAGTGTGTTTGTACTAAAAATAAGATCACAGGGCTCTTCTTTTGGCTGGTGTGCCTCAATGAGCGCATCTCTGGCATGTTAAGGATGGCAATGTGGGTGCCGGGCAGAACAGCTGGAGCTAAGGCAGCTTCTAGAACCAGCAGGAACTCCTTGAGGTGGCCTCTCCTCAGGGGTTTATTTCCTGCGGTGTGGGTTATTCCCTTGTTATTGTGGTGGTTTTGGGATTTGACAAGTTTTATCCAGTGTTGGCTTTTCCCTGGGCCAACTCGTGCGGCAGCAGCAGGGTAGCAAAGAGTGATGGAGAGGTCTTGATGTCCCTTTCCCTTAACCCAACATGATGTATTGAAACAAAGCCTCACCCCAGAGCTGTGCACACTGCAGTGACCCAGGGCAGTGGTTTGGTCAGGTAACACCCAGGGAAGGGCTCTGCCACAACCCCAGGCACAAGCTCATCAGCTCTTGGAGCTGGAGGACACTCATGTGGCAGTGGTTTTAGACGAGCCACAATGGAAAATCTCAGAAAGAGACATTGTCTCGTAAAGGCATCTGGGCTTTTCTTCCTTGCTTGCTTCCAGTCTTCTCATTTGTATAGTTTGTGGCCAAGCCCTGCTTTTAAAGAGGTGCCTTAGAGATCTAACATCTGGTGACAGAAGGTGGCGTTCTGGATGCTGATATGTCACGGTAACACCTCCACATCCTTTGGGCAGTGCTAATATTTGGACAGTGTTAAAATACACCCTGCGTTTCTTAGTTTAGATTAATGTCCTGGCTGCGCCCCAGCCCTTGCCAACCTGCGAGACACTGCCTGGATTTCCTCCCAGTCCTCCAACAGCACAGAGCTTAGGGCTTGACATTGGCACTTGGTATTTAAACAAAATACACATTAATATCTGTGGAAGTAATGCCTGAGTAATAGCTCAGGAACAGACACGATTAGGGGCTGTGGAGGAAAACAATTAAGCTGATCAGCCAAAATATTAGGAAAGCAACTCTGCAAACACCGTTTTTTCCTCTCTCAAAAATAGAGAAGGAGCCTGAGGTGGGTGGGAGCTCTGCTCTGAATATTCATGGGTATTATGGGTCCTCTGCAGCTTTCATTTGCACAGAGGATAAGGAGAGCCACCAACTGTTAACCTTTACAATTTAGTCTTTCATTTCCCCCATTAGTACACTATGGAAAAAGCTCAGAGTGGCAGTCACGGTGTATTAGCCCTCATAATGGCTGTGTGAAATCAGGCCGAACTCCCTTGTTTGCCTGGGTCCCAGCCTGGGGCAGGGAAGAAGAGGATTTTCTCATAGCCCAAGAGCACTGGCAGCTCCACAGGGGCAGGGGGAAGCATGAACCTGAGCTGAGGGACTGTTGGACACTGACAGGCAGTGTTGCCATGGGATGAATGCTCTGACCTTTCCTCCTGAGAGAGCCGGGGGTGAACACAACAGCTCTGCTTGCTGACCAGCCTTGAGGGTCCTGCTTGTGTCATGTTTGTTTTGAGTTTATCATCTAGTCATGATTAAACTCTGCCATTTAAAAATCAGATGCAAAGAGCTGCTGACTGACCCCTCAGGCACTCAGGGGGATGTGCATGCTTTTGCCTTTACACTGTCACAGGCAGGCAAATAAACTTTGGTACAAAACTTGGAGCTGGTTTGGATTAGGTAGACTACTCAGGAAGGCTTATTTTTCTCACCAGGCTCTTGTATTCCAGCACACCCAGGCTCTCTCCCCATTTTGGGGCAAGTCTCCCTTTCTCCATTATTTGCAGGTTCTTCTTTGGGTCCGGTGACCAGTGAGAGCTATGTGCTATGTGACAGATGCTAGCACTATGTAGGATGGTGCTACCAAAAGTAAGCAATTCCTCTCCAAAGCAAAACTTCAACCTGCAATGTCATTTTGCTTCAAAGGATGAAAACTGAAGTCACCAAGTAGTGCAGATCTGGATTTACTCATGGTACGTAAAGTGGCAATGTGGGAAGGGATTAATTTTCTGGAAGATCTAAAATATAAGCAGGTATGTAGAAACAGAACAGCCTCTTGTAGCTCACTATGAACCTACTCTGACATGCAACGGGGAAGACTGAAGGCTGTCACTAGTTTGCATACCCAAAGGGCAGACGCACATCCTCAATCCCTGATACTCCTGATCTCCTTGGCAGGCCCTGGCAGCAGCCACGAAGGAGTCAGGAAGTGCCTACGCTGCCCATAGCCCCCTGCTGCAAGGCTGCAGGTCCTGTCCCCATTCCTGTGCTGCCTCCACCCTCACCCATGCTTGCTGCTGGCACTCACCCGGGAGGTGTGGTTTGGCACCACAGGGCATGGAAACACCCATGGAAAAAGCAGCCCGAGAACAGCACGGCTCTGTCTGTCCCATGGCCCAGCTTGTACAACACCCATCTGTTTGCTGGCCTCTGTGCTGGGAGGAAGCACTGGTGAATTAAAGGCTGAGGAACAAAACGGTTCATTTTGGTTTGTGGCATGTGCACGTGTGCAAGGGCAGCAGGAAACGTGTCGAGGGCTTGGTGTGGCTTCCTCCCTGCCAAGAAAAGGAAGATGTAACTCCAGCATCTTGCCTATTTAAGGCCACGCAGACACCTTGCATGTTTTGAGACAAATTGGCTCTTGGAATGTTCCTGACCACAGCCCAGCTCCATGAGGATAACAACCCAAAAATGCAGTCCCTGTGCTACTGACTGCTGGGATGCTGCCCATTGCTGGGCTGGGAGACATGGGGAGGAAGAGCATCCCAATGTTGTCAGGGGTCACATAGCCAGGATGCACAGCCCTTCCCATGCACTAATACACTGGAGAGCAGCCTAGACCTGATGGCTGGGTCTCCATTATGGGAAACCACCTCACCCCCTGTGCAGGGGAGTGAAGGCTCCATGCCTATGGGATGCTGTGGAGGTGATGTCCCTGGGTGCGGGGCAGCCATATGGCATGTGCCTGGCTAAGATTGAACGAACCCTATTTGTCATCACTGGGTTTGCAAGCCTGGTTGATAGGAATGCAATGCTTGCTGGAACAATTATCATTATTCCATCCTAACTTGCCCCTTCTTGTTTTCCCTTGAATTTCTCATGACATGGTTTAAAACTTCTTTTATTATCATGGGAGCCACAATGGCATACCTGTAGAGGGATGAGCATGACAGACTCGGCAATAAACTCGGATAAGTATGCATTAGTCATGGAGAAGCCCAGGAACACAAAAGAACTTCATTAAAGCACAGCTCCAGTGGAGACACAAGGAAATCACTGTACTCACACTGTTTATAAACTGATTGATAGTGTTTGCAGAGGGATCCCCTTGAACCACTACTCCTTTTTGTTGTCTCTTCTCCATTCCAGGCTGGCCAGCACCCCTCCTCTTCCCTAACACAGCAGCACTACTGAAGCTGCTTGGCATGACTCCACTCTTTTCCAGCCACAGGAAGGTCCATCCCAACATTAGACACAGGCAACCTATCAAGAGTAGCTAATTAAAGGCAACTTATTATTACTTTGGAGATTCCCAGATTGTGTGATTGTTTAGTCCCTGTAAAGTTAACAGAAAGGAAGAATTGCTGCAACAAGTTTTCCTTGGATGTGAAAGATTACCTTTATTTTCTGAGTAAATTCAGAGCTGTAAAACCAGAAGGCTGGTGCCTCCCAGTTGAATGGCTTTTGAGTCCCATTTCACTAAAAGGGTTGTTTTTTAAGCCCTGTCAATCTAAGGAAATTTATTTAGGCAGTCTCAAGGGAAGGTCTTGGCCAAGTATTAATAAGTCTCTTTTATAAAAGGGACCTTTATTCACTGCTCTTTAAGTTGGCCTGTGTCTCATTCGGCTTTTAAAGTTCATGTGCAGAGAAAATGTCTGGTTTTGACAGTTTCCATGCTTTAGCACCGTCGCGGGACTCCGAAGGAATTTGCCAAGCTCATAATGAAACATCTGGCTCAACAATAATACAGCTGTGCATAGCGCCTTCTCATGCCAGTGGTGAGGTGTTGTAGCCCCTACCACCACGGGCATCTCTACTAATGTGGCTTAGTGGAGCCTGGAAGTAGGCAGTATGCTGAGTGATTCACAGGTGCAAGACATGCTTTCTGACCCCAGACCTGTTGTATCGTGCCAGCTAAGGTGTATCAGGACAGAAGCTGCTCATGGAAAATCCCTTTTCCCCCTCTGGATGGTAGATGGAGCTAAAGAATGGGCAGTTGGAACTCCAGGGGACTGAGCATGACTGTTGCGTTTGGGACCTGCAGACCTGGACTCGTCATGTGGATGTTTTGCCCTGTGCCACCTCACAGCCACCTTCCCACAGCTCTCACCAGCACAGGCTACTCGTTTTGAGCCTAGCAGCAAGGGATGGGCAGGGGGTACCCAGGTGATTCAGTGGGACAATTTCTAGCAAAGGCTGTAGAAAAGCAATGGGAGAACTACCCTTGTCAGGCAAGAGGAGCAATGCCAGCAAGGCTGCAGCTCAGCCTCACATCAGCAACCACAGCTGGGTGTGCTGTACTTCCTTGCTCAGCGGGGTTCCCTGTCTACAAGACACTTTGGGCTGATACATGGAAGTTGCTTAAACAAGTATAAGCAGTTATCTGAACACTGTTCAGCATGAATTGTTCAGAAGGCACTTTGTACCTTGGTTCCCTTCAGTTTTCCTTTATTAGCAATACAACACAGTACATGGATACGCAATGTCATAGATCAGGTATTCCAGCAGATGTGCAAGGCAGGATGGGATAAGCACCATCTGATGAGCACTGCGCCATGGGGCTGCTGGAGAGCCTTGCCTGCATCAACTCTTGAAATAGGGCAACAACACATAAAAACCTCATTGTGGAGACATTTACTTATTTGGTGATTTGGCTGAAGAAGTCTAGTTAAAATGTAAATAAAAGCTCAAATGAGATTTATGTAGGCATAATTAACCTCACTTTTTATAGAATAACACTTAGCCATATGAACTTTATTTAGCTTGGTCCTAAAGCAGCAGCTGTTGCAAACCTGTGGAAGAGCGTTTCCACTGAAACACACCAGCACTTCATGAGGACTTGTTTTTTCACCTCTTAGTTTTTCTCTCTGAGGCTTTTAAGCAGATTTTATTGTAGTGTTTATATAGCCACCTCACTCTGCCTGTGGTTTATGTTTTTCTCACCTGAAGCCACTGAATTTTATCAACGGGTATCTGAAATTACATTCTTTTAAGAATAGACTGAATTAATGAAAGTGTTTAAAATTTCTGTTTAAGTCAGTTCTCCTCCGTCCATGTATCAGATTCTTATTGAATTATACTCCGGATCAACAACTTTTCTATAGCTTTTACTATCAAGGTAAATAACAATCTCATTGATTCCAACAGGTCAGCAACAAGTCTTGCCTGGAGTGATCTGAAACACAGCCCAGTCACTGTCAATCTAAGCTTCCAACTGTTGGGCCAGAGCACAGCAGCCTCTTCCAAGTGGAGAGGAAGAGTCGTGCAGTGCAGAACTGCACTCACACCCAAAGATGAGCACTGCAGGAAGAGGTTAGAAAAGCGTGTTTCTTCTCCTCTTTTAAGGGTTTTTCTACCTTTTCTGCACAGTCCCAAAAGCCTGGGGTGTGCAGAGTTGGCCTCAGGCCTGCACACTATCTGTGCCCTGAAGCACCCAGCTCTCACCCTATCACCACACACTCACTCCTGGCAACAGAGCTCCCCTTTCACCAGCTCCAGGCTCATGAATCAATCACAGTGCCCAGGTGTTTTCCATAGACCTTTGAGGGGAACTTGTTAAATGCCTTCCTTTTGGCCCTGCCTAGGGAAGCCTATATAAAGAAGTGGTGGGAGCAAGCCTGGTTGCAAGATGCCAACCAGTTCCTCAGTACTGGTGTGTTGGGTGACATCTGGCCTTGAAGGTAAGATGCTGTCCTCCTGTCTCAGGAATAGCTAAATTTTCTCTTACTCATCTAAGCTGAGAAATTTTGTTTCAAGTTTTATTGTCTTAGTCCAGATATTGCAAATACAAACCAGGATCCAGCATTCACTTAAGCAAAGGGCTCCTTTCCTTTGAGGCCTTGCTGAGCTAGATAAAGGTATCACTCCATTGACTGCTCACTTCTTGTCTTCCTCCCCACCTTAGCAGTGAAGGCTCCAGGACAGTGCACAGGGAGACCCCTGAATGGGGTCCAGCTCCTCCTTTGGTGTTAGAGAACGCATGGTCCAGCAGGGAAGGTGTGGGAAGACACTGTGGGAAACCTGTGAGAACTAAGGTGACCTGAAGGAGATGCTGTTCTTAGCCAGCCTCTGCCTTTGCACTTCTGAATCCTCCCAAATCACAAACAAACAGTCCCTTCTTCTTCCTCAAATATTTCTCAGGAAAAAAGGACCGCAAATGAGAGGACACTGCAAATATTTGCAGATTCAGATCAGTTCAGCTTTGAAACGCTTCAGCTTGCAAAACTTCGGCTGAAATGTGGTTTCTACCCAGTCAGTTGTTATTTTCTCTCTGCTGGTGGGTTTTACCCTCCCTCCCACCCACCCTGTGCTCCTGGTTGGGTCTGCAGTTGCAGGAAGCAAGAGAAGGACCCCCTGTGCTCAGCACAGCTTCTTGTACCCAGCGTGTGCCAGACTGTGAGTTCTGGGCCAGGGCTCTGGCACAGCCACTGCTCCCTGCCAGAGCTGCTACTCGCCAATACTCATTTCTCCTGCACTAAAGAGTTTGTTTTCAAAGTGCTTCCCCTCTCAGACCATTGCAAGGAATTACCCTGGGGGTAATTGCACTCACTAAGTGGGTTAAATCATTAACCTCAAATAGGTAACAGCACTGGGCAATGAGTTAATTTTATCCAACAGAGCAAACATCCACACATTTTGCAAAGTCAATCAGGAAGCTTCCCCAAGAAACCTGCAGCCAGCTCCTTGACAGCAAATGCACACCTATGCAGGCAGGGCTGCCTCCTAGGCTGTGACTTCACGTTGACTGCATCCCTCTGTACATCCTTGGCTCCTGTGCTGGTGTTACAGTCTCTTTCTTTGGCTCTGTCACAGCCCTTTTTTACCAACAGTGTCTCAGCTATGGTGATGGCAGTGTGCTCTGGCCTGTGATAAGCAGTAGCACCTCAGACCTTCCTCCCTCACCCCACTGCAGCTTCTGAGCTGCTGCCCTGAGACTGGGAAGGGAAGCAAAGCACGACTTGGGAGACTTTCATATCCAGGAACAGTTTAATCGAAGTTTCAGGAACATGTTCATGTATTGTCAGTCTTATTCAGGAGAACAATTACACAAAACTTTTGAGTTTAAATTGGAGCTAAATGTTTGTGTAGGAGGCACAAACTCTTTGCACTCCTCATCTTTGGCCAGTGACAGGAGGAAATAAATATGTTTGTCCTTTGCAGATTCACAGGTTAAAATACTGGTATTACCTACCAAAACACATGATGCTAAATTGACCATTGGATAATTTATCCTTATGCTTTCATGAAAGTATTCAATGGATATTAAAACCCTCTATGTGAGATGCTCAGCTCAACAGTTCAGCTTTTATGGACTGCTGTGACCAGCACACGCCAGTGCTTTGTTCCATCCTTTGTGCCATGCAGCAGCATTTGAAATGAGCAGCCTCCAGCTGTGGCACAAGATGCTTTTCAGACAGTCACACAACACAGTCTTTGCCCTTAGTCTATCCTATTGTATGCAGTAACCCTGTGAAACTGCTCTGGTTTTATTAATTTTCAGGACAGACCCCAATATGCTCACTGATGGCTCTCTATTAGCCAGGCCAGCAAGCCTCTGTAAGTATAACTATCTTGAAAACCAGAGCTCATGACCTACAGAAGGCAGCTGCAGCAGCTTCCTTTGCTCTAGATAATAACCCATAGCAAAACACAGTTTAATGTCTTCACTTGGCACAAGTATCTTCTCATGGTTACACTAAGTTTCATTTTCAATAGCAAAACTGAAGAATCACATACATTTTGAGCTATTGGATGCATTAATTTCAAGCTTGTGCTCCTACCACTTGAGAGGTCCAGGATTTTGCTAAGCTGTGTAATTGCAGTGATTTTTCTAGCAGACAATGCTTTACAAGCTGCAGAAATACCTAAAAGGTTTGAGTGGATGCCAGCAGTCTAAAAAGCCTGAAGCAAGCATGCGTATGCTGAAACAGGGACTTCAGATGAGATTTACAATTTATAGATCACAAAATCAAAATTCAAAGCTTTGGGGTTTGATGCTTGTACTGGCATCTTCTTTCCAAGTAGCCAAATAAAGGTGATTGTGTTCATGGAGACAGACTGTGCAAGAACTTGATGCTACTGTGTGCAGACTGCAGCCACAGCGCAGCAAGATAAACCTAACCAAGGTAATGTAACTGAGATCAATACTTGTACTTAAGGGGGACTTGACCTCTCTCATTCAGAGACCATCCCACTGCAGGGAGCATGGTGGAATGACCCAGTCCTGCCCTCACAACCCCAAACCGATGCCTCCTGCCCTGCTTCTGCACTGAGGAGCCAGTGCTCCCCCCAAACTCCCATTCTCTCACCATGCCTCTGCTCTGACCTTTACCCAAGCTCCCACCATGCACATTCTTCTTCAGCACAGAAAACAAGAGCCACCTCTTCTCCACCTCCTCCCTTTGAGTCTCTGTTGTAACCCTGGCTGCAGTGGAAGGGGCTCATTCTATCACAGAGCCTGCAAGGACTATGCAGCCAGCCGAGGCAAAACAAACACACACCACCCAGGGCTGCAGCATGCTGTGATGGCAGCAGTTCAGGTAATAGCCTCTCACATTGACAAACTTGATGGCTTGTTGATTTTATTTTTTTTTCCATGTAATTTCCTTGCAGACACCTGTGCAATGGCCATGCACCTACCTTGTACGTGATCACCTTTAGAGGTAAGCAGCTGTGTTGTAAATGGACACTGACTTTCCATCAGGGAATGCTGTTTGGATGTTAATGCCTGGCCTTTCATTGGTGATTTGCATTATTCCTATCACTGCTTACACTGAGCATATGCACTTTTGGCTGCTTTAACATCACAGGGTTGAGAAAGTGTCTTTAAAAAAATAATTACAAAGATGCAAAACCATTTCCTTTGGGAAGAAAGAAATGAAGAAGAGGCCATAAAGCTAATAAACACTGGGCTTTATTTTTCATTCCCACTTTACTTACAACCGAAGATCCTGTACCCAAGGCTGATCCAAGGGAGCTGCTTTATTCCTAGCACTGCTTGAGGTCTGTGCATCCTCTGTTGACTTGAAGTATCCAACCCTAGCACTCAGCACATCCATTCACTAACCCGAGATGGACAAAGGACACCAAGAGCATAGGCATTGTGACACACTGCAACACACATCCATCCCCCCACAGCTACTGCTGCGGCTGCCACCTCAGGATGTTTCTATTCCATTTCATTTACCCCCTTTAAATACCCCAGCATTTCCAGGAGTATCAACCACGCAGCAGCATTTGGCTGAGCAAGGCTTAAGCAGCACTGTGCTCTACATGCAGATATGTCTTTATACCCCCAACACATACGGCAAAGGGGCGCAACCTGGCACACAACTCAAATGCTCCAACCCTGCAGCAAGTACGGTTCCCCCCAACTCTCATTTGCAGGTTATTTTATTATAAGCAAGCAAACATCCACAGCATGGAGCATGCTTTAAAGAGAAACCAGCATCTTCCATAGCAGAAAGAAAACCCAGTGACTGCGAGCTCCTTGCACATTCACCTCTGCAAAAAATATTCCAGTTCTCTGGCAAATAATGTACATTTAATATAGGAAAAAAGACCAAGCACACAGACATCTGCCAGCCTGGACTAGCTGAGATTTTCAGTGACTACTAGAAGCATTGCTTGATGCAGGGAACAAATACTAATGGCAGAGACTCAGTGCCAGATCCTGGGATGGTGGCACCCCTATCAGATCCAGGAGGTCACAGGGACCTTCCCTAGGGATGGGAGAGCTGCAGGACAAGGAGAAGGGAAGAGCCAAGGGCAAGGGTGGTGCCAGCTCCAAGGGGAAGTTACAGTTCCTGGGTGTTTGGAGGGGGTCATTGACATTACAGGAAAATCCTGGCACTGCAGCATTTCAGGCACAGCCCCCAAGACAGCTTAGGCTGAAAAGCTGCTTTCTCTAACATTCCTGGTCAAACCCAGCCAAAATAAAGGCCCACACTTTAAGTGCTTAACAGTGTCCAGCACTGCAGTAGAACACAATGCTGCTCTGTGGAAATACACTTGCCAGCAGTAATGGCGGCTGGAGGCAGGCAAGAGGCTGGGGAGCCTGGTTTTGCGTTCCCATTTCAGGACTAAAGCTCACAAGCAACGAGCAGTCAGCATCCTGGGGCAGAGTTGCACCCTTCCCATCTCTCCAGGGTTAAACCAGTCTCCCTGTGTGCCAACTTGTTATTTATGCATTATTGTACACTAAGGAGGAGAAAGCTACAGCTACACGTTGCTGCAATTTTATATCATTTGCTTTCAGAAAGTAATCATGTGGGTTACTCAGATTCTTCAAACCCATGGCTTTAGTACAGCTGTCAGCAGCCTGTTAGTCTAAGCTTCCAGTATGGATTTCCATATGAATAACCCTTGGTTTTGACCACAGCCATAGGTTTGGTATGCCAAAAGTGACTCTTGACATGTGTTATTTCCAAAAGCCTATTGCAAGATCATAGTCATAAGAAGCTTGGAAAGACTTTATAAAAAGAACAGCACAACACAGAACCTCCTTCCAGTCCCTCCTAGTCAGATACACCATGTACCTCCCATCCATAGGCACATGAATTTCTCTTGCTTCTTCCCCAAGGAAATAATCTCCTGCAAGCTGTATTGGATGCGAAGGGGCACAGTTGCTTGCAAGTGAATAGCCAGGCTCTTAATTGTATTTTAACCTTTCCCTTCTCATGTACTTGTCAAATAACCCCAGTTCTGGGACCTCAGGGACCCCACTTTGCCCCAGGCTGCTCCCTGCTCAGAGGTGTTTGCTTTTGCTGCAGGTCGTGCACAGGAGGCTGGTGTTGTCCAGAATGAAGGGTTTGCCACTCAGCAGCGTCTCGCACTCCAGGCAGGCAAAGTGCTTCTTGTGCCAAGCCATGCCTTCTGCCTGCTGGTAGTCTTCTGAGAAGATGATCTACAGGACAGACAGACAATTGCTTATTTCCACTGTCTCACCAAGCTGGAGCATGGCACGAACAGGGAGAACCCACCCCATGCATCCCACCAAATAGTCAGCCATGGAGCTGGGTTTTGGAAGGGGTAATTAAAAGACATAGGACCTCCTGAGCAATGAGTCATGGGCTGCAATTAAGCACTATAAAACCATCAAGTTTTAAATACAGCTAGAGCTTGATTGTTGCTTTGAGATAGATATAGTCTCAGCTTGCGATGCTGTCATTAATATCGCGCTGTTTTGCCCCATTTTCTTTAGACACCTTCAGCTCCACAGAGCTGCAGCCTTGGTGACCAGGCGCAGAAGGATGCCACTTCCAAAGGGCATCTCAGGAGGCACGGGTAGGCAGGCAGGTAGGTTAAGCAGCACAGAGTTAGCCCCCCAGCCAAGACCCCAACAGGATCAGGGAGCAGCCGGTGCCGGTCCCTACCTCATCGCAGCCGGCGCAGCGCGGCCGGAGGCTCTCGCAGTAGTGGCGCCCGCACCAGGCTGCCCCGCTCTTCCAGAAGTAGATGAGGTCGACGAGGGGCTCGGAGCACCGGCAGCACACGAAGCACGCCGGGTGCCACTGCCGGGAGTAGCCCGCTCTGTCGGCGTACACCACCGGGCTGTCCTCGGGCACTGCCTGCTTGCAGGTCTCGCAGCACTGCAACAGAGACAGTGGAGTGAGCATGGACCATGCAGCTGGTTAAGAGCACAATTAGCAAAGCACAACACAACACTCTCCACGCACATCCTCAATGCTTCCTGCTTCTACATAGCCTGGAGGACCTGCAGTGCCCCTGCTCAACATCCCATAGCACCAAGGAGGACAGTGGAAATAAAACGTTTAATTCCAGGACTGCTAAGCTGTGTGACTTTGGTTGCTTTCATTTGAGCTCTTGTTTTGTGAAGGGAATCTTCAGGGTACCAAAGCCCGACTTCACAGCTGTATCACCAGCCTGAAATGAGGCTATAGAAGCAGTGTAGCCAGGTGGAAGAACAAGGAAATGCTAAACTGAAGAGAAACCAATGGTTGCAGCTCAAGAAAAGTGCTGGGAAAACATCTCAATTGTGCAGTAGGACTCAGACAACACAGAGCATCACAGGACACCCACAGCCAACAGAACCAACACTTCTCAGCCTACCACACTTCACATCCCATGCTATGCATGGACAGAGTATCAAGAGGTAAAATAATTAGAAGTCATTATAAATACATATTGGCTAGTCTTCCCATGGAATACTGTTTACTTTTGTCCACAGCCAGATCCAGGCAGGTAAGAACAGCTCTGCCCACCATCAGTTAAATGTCTGGCCTTTGGGACCCTCCTCCAAGGCTAAAACCAAAATCACCAAAATGCCAAGGCTTCCAGAGTGAGAACATCCTCTAGTACCAAAGTGCAACACAGCAAAGATATTATTTTGCATAGAGATTAGAGACTTGGTTCTTTTCTCACTATTTTTTAATATATACATCTATGCATAAGACAGATGTCACTTTCAGCACAGTGCTTTCAGTTTATAATAGCCCAATTATTAGACTTGGCTAATCTGAAGATTAATTAACATTTATGCACATTACACACAAGGCCAACCGGGCTTACTCTTTATCTGTGCCTGCAGAGTGATCCTGCGATTAGCTTAGAGCAAGCTTTAAAGCTCTCCTCTCGGAGGCTGACAACTGATGAGCTGTTATTTAAATTCCCATTTAAGTCTGGATAGTCCAGGTCAGGATAACAACTTGGAGCCTGTGCTTTGTCACTCCCTAAACAAAACACTCTTAAGTAGCAGCTGGAGTCTCTTCCAGCAGAGCCCTTGGCTGCAAAGCCAGACTTCTACTAGCAGTCTGCTGAAGGCTTTTATGAAACCAAGATGCAGTGTGAAGCAGCTTGTGTGTCGCATGTGTTGTGGTTTCAGCTGCTGTGCCCAACCAGACTATTTGCATGGCCTTGGCCCCCCTCCAGCATGCTCCAGGCAGCATGGGGTTGGGAGTTTCCTTGCATTCAGATGACGGATTTGCTCACAAATACTCTGATTTAAGCCAAAAAGCTTCCAAAGGTGGGTAGAAGAGACACGAAACCAAAATTTCTCACCAAAAGGTAAATGAAACTTCCTGAGCTGGAGGAGAACATCAGGGATGGGGCAGGAAGAGAAGAGCGGGACATTGCACTGGACAGCTGTGGTCCACAACCTGAGGACTACCACCCTGATGCCACAACAGATTGAGAAACTCACCCCTCTGAGATCCTCCCTGATACAACCCCAGTAAAGCAGCAGCAGAAACAGCCTCTCTGGGGCACAGAGAGAGTAGGGCTTCTCTGTAAGCTATACATAAATCAAACCAAAAGCAAGTTTCCCACCACATTTTGCTAGTTCATGGCCTGACTGCCAAAGAGACCGTTCTTTGCATCCAGGGAATTTTCTTAAACTCATTTTGCCCTTTACACAGCAGAAGGCTACAGGCCTACCTACACCCACCAAGTGGCTTTTCTTTGTTTTGTTATAATAATCTCTAGCACGCCTCGCTATTGCCTCCTCCTTGTTTAATCTGGATTTTCATTAGCTGCCCTGCAGCCCTTGGAGTGGTTCCACCACGCTGATGGGCATCTCCTGTTTTACCAGGAAATCCAGTATGACTAGTGACGGCAGCAATAGAAGAGAGACAAAATGTTTCCTGGCTTGGCTTTTCAGCATGTCTGAAAGGGAATACGTCTGCTTACACCACTCCTTCTACTGCAAAGGCCTTCAGACGCATTTCTAAGTGCTCCCAAGACTCACGCCAATGCAGAAGTAAGCTCAGTGGCGTAGAAGCCGTGCTATTTCTGGTCTATATGAACAAGGAAACAAGTACATGAAGCTGCCATGCTCAATGTGGAGCACTACTGGTACACCAGCCTTACTGGCAATGGGGGCAGATAGGCACCAATGGATTCTGCACCCATTGTATGGGACTGAGGCCATAGTTTTCCTTACAAGCCTGATACCTCCCCAAGGCACCAGATTTGGGGGAGTCAGGGCAGCAGAGCCCAACCCTGCAGCTGCCTCCAGGGGTGACAGTGTGGAGAAACCAGCAGAGCCATCTATCCCAGCCCTGCTTATCTTCCAAGATCTAACAGCGAGAACAAACATGAGCAGCTTTCCAACTCTGAGCTCAAGTTTCTTGCCAAAAAGAACTGTTAGAAAAACAACTTATTTTGCTGTTTCTTTCTATGGCAGTTATCCACAGGGCTTTTCCTAAGCATCATATAACTTCCACCACCCTGCCATTTACACTAAATAAAGTGGCTCTTCAACTTTAAGATGGCATTACAGCTTGGTACTTATTTTACATCTCCATCACGTAAGGAGAGGAGTGAAGACTTTATTAGCAGAGTAACCAGAGCTGTTGGCCAAGAAAGTGTCCCTTTCTCCTAAGCCTTTCCAAACTCACCCTCTCCACTAGCAGCTACTTTGCAATCACAGCTCCCACAGAACGGGTACCCCAGATGCCACAAGGCTTTCCCAGAACACTCCCTACCTTGGGAACCTCAAGCTTTTTTGGGACAATGGCTAACTCTGATCAACTGCTTCAGATTTTTTTGATTCCAGCACAGTTGCTTGTAATACCAGAAGACTTCCCAGTTCTGAGGGGGTTAAAGAAGATTTTATGCTCAGTGGAGAACACTCAGCTCCTGGGACACACTTATTGCAGTGATGGGGCCCCTTCTCTGCAGCCAAAATGGGTTCAAAAATCTGTTTGAGCTCAGATGCCTCGCTCATGGTGATTTACATTGGCCCTGTATGTTTTCCTTTGCACACCAATTTCAACACAGCTGGCCTGGGTGTGCAATAAGAGGTTTAACACAAACACCCAGGGAAATTCCAGCTTATTTCCTGGTGCAGCTTTGGTGCTTTCTGGGTTTATTCTCTTCTAGAGCAAAGGTAATGTTTTTGTTTTGGAGTATGCTGATGTACATTTCAACCCTGAATACAACAAGAACATTAAAGCCTGCAGTATCACTGGCTTTATGCACTTCACATCTATTCTCAGCCTTCATATAGCTCATTTCACTCACATCTTTCAGCCTCACACACATTGCAAAGGAAAGTGCTATCTATCTCATTTTTCTATGGCAGAACTTTCCCACTTCCGTTCCATGAAAGCCAGCAGACCTTCTGGAAGTTCAGCACATTTCAGATCTTGGGACACAGTCCATTCCTATCAGGTCAGCAGCATCAATTCCCACACAGGAGATCAAATCAACATGGGCACTGTTTTCTTAGAGAGGGAAAACAGGAGTCCTGTCTTAGTATAGCAAGAAACCACAGCACTCCATGGGGCTGCTGTAAACTGAGCTGCACAGTGCACTGGTCAAAGTGGATCTTGTACAACTGCATTTGAAGTGGTTTGATTTTTCATCTAGTGCCTTGAGAAAAACGATGCTTTAAAACTAAGGAGAACAACATCACAGCTATGTAATTTTGGAAGGACAAACTTGCAGTCTAAGTAAACCCGCATTGCTAAGTTAACTTTTATTAATAAATGTTTAATAGAAACCTTCCTTTCTTGGCTATTTTTTAGATTAAATATTTTTTTTTGCCTGATTCGGTATTTTGTTGCAATGATGAAAACCCTTTACTGTATCACTGGGCTCTCAAAGTCAGATGCATGTTAGCAGAAAAGGCCATAGCAGAGGGGATACATTTCCCAATATGGAATGAAAATGAAAAGTGCTCTGAACATGTTACAATCTCAGTGCAGCAACGGCAAGAAAAATCTTGCCTTATAAACCCTCAGACACCATTTTTCTTTTACAGCTTTAAAACCTCTGCTGCAAGTCACCCTCACAAGGGACAGTTTGATATATTTTCACTCACCATATTTTATGATAAGCATTTGTTCACAATGGCCACTCCAGACAGCGCTGGGAGAATATAAATCTGAAAGGGTGTTAGGGAATCTCAATCATTTCCCTGTGGAAATGTATTTTTATGCCCAGGGACATCTGTTCAAAGTTCCCCCAAGCGATTACAGCCCTGGAAGCACTATCTCCATGTTCACAGCTCTGCATTAATTAGAGCGAGCCACCACCTCCTGTCACTTGCAGTCTTTCACTTGCTCTCGTCTGGATGCCTAGATGCAAACACTCACTGACTCGCAGTGAGATGCCTTGAGTCCCTTATTCACTCACAAACACCCAGGGCAGCGTCATGCCCAATCTGTCAGAACTGCCAAGAATCCAAAGTCAAAGTCACTGCTTGTGCATCTAGCAGAGGGTTTACTTACCCTGGTGGTTCAGCACAGCTTTTGCTGTGGAGGGAGGGTGATGAAGAAGGAGATTATAACCACCTCTCTTCACCCCGGTTAGACAGACAGGCAGGAGTACACAGGTCCCACTAGGGTCTTTCATAGTGCTCTACAAAGCATGCCATGATGCAACTGAGCATTGTAGCACTGCTTCAGTTGCTTGAAAAAGCACTGCAGCAGCCCTGCAGAAGCCCACAGGAGCAGTATAGTGAACAAGAAGCAGACATCCCAGGTTGATGCAATCTTTACCCGCCTCTAGTTGAGACCAAAGCTATTCCCTGAAAGCTCCCCAGACTCCAAGCAGAGCTGGGAACACCCCATCCAGCCCATCCCACTGCCATGGACCGCAGCACTCACATACTGCCCTCCTGCAGGCACGTTCTCCAGGGCCCCATTGGTGGACTCAGAGGGTTTGCTGGCTGCAATGCTCTTGTCCTGCTGCTTCCCCTCCTCCTTCCCTGCGCCGCCCTGGCCTGGCAGAGCCACTTCCCCAACGCCCAGCGCCTCGGCTTTGTACTTCTTCACAAAGTCTTCCATCAGCTTCAGCTCGCCCTCGGCAAGGCCGCGGCACTGGGACGGGTCCTGGTCGTACAGCGGGAGCTGTCTCATCAGCTGCCGACGACGGTAGTAGGCACCCTCCGTTCCTGCCACCGGCTGCATCTCCTTCGGGATCAGCTCCATGTACTGCATGGCCTGGGATGGAAAGAGCACCAACAGTTACTGAGCTGCCTTTGGCAGGGAAGCGCAAATGCTCATCACATCCATAGTGCTTTGCAAGCAGATGCTCTGCTCACATTATGGAGCAGTGGCAGAAAACGTGGTCCTTCCTTTCTCCCTTTGTGTTTTTCTAACATTTCAGGAATGAAAGGGAGCTTACTCAGATCCAAGTAGTAGCCAGGCTACATGTAAAATCAGTACCAATCATTTCACCCTCAGAAAACAGGTTGGGTGGGGTTTGGATTTGCTTGGAGTTTTTCTTCATTTTTCAGTTGTTTTGGGATTTTTTTGGTTGTGTGCTGTTTTTTAAGCCAAACAAAACCCCCAGGACTCCCTAGGAAAGCATTGAAGTCTTGCTTCATCAGTTTTACACCCAGATCCCAACACACCATCCCTCACATGCCCCTATCCCAGGCTGCTGAAAAGACCAGAAATCTATAAACATCAAAACCCAAGACCAGGCAGCTTCCTACTGCCTTGTGCCAGAACAGGAAGAGCTCCAAGGAGCAGGTCAGAGCCTGCATCAAGACACCCCATAGCCCTCATGGGTTGCATGCAGCATAGTTTACACTAAAAGCTCCCCTTGTATCAGTTAAAACCAGAATCTTAATTCAGTAAAAAAGCAGTCAGCAGCTGAGTCTGTATATAACACAGAGCTGCCAGTACTGCACAGCTATTGATTCTGCAGTAAAGGGAAGGCGTTTGGTCATTGATGTCCTACAACATGGAAAGTAAATGCCAATAAGCCATCAAAAACAAAGCCTCCTACTCAACTGGTTACCAGCCACTGTCTTAAAAGCAGATTAAACCATAATCTTGCAAGAGGTCTGTCCCACACTGAATTTGCACTTGCAGGACAGCAGGGTCTGTACAGTTAACTTCTGCTGGCCTGGTACCGAGGGGAAGGGAGGTTCCCACTCAAGGCATTTTTCCTATTGTAGTGTGAAGAGCTACGGGGCAGCCAGTTGGCTCTCTGCCATTCCGCTTTAAAGACCAGCATCCATCTGCATTAGATTTGTTTCTGACATGGTCAGCATTTGAAATCTGAATTTTACAAACCGCAGAGAAGTGATTAACTGTTTACTGTGCATGGACCGGGTCAGTTGGGTCTTTTAAATACAGAAACATCTGCATGGCACCTAACAGCTCATCACATCTGTAAGAACTTCAAAGTCGTCTTTCACCTCAGCTACTTTCAGCCGCATAGAATCATTGCGGGGCAAGATTTCTGCCTGAAGATTCACAGCAGCAATAGATCAATTATTTAATGGAGGCAGGGCTTCTTCCCTATTTCTTATTGTGCATGTTAACATTGCTGCACAATATGTTACACATCAACACTCAGTACATCATGCCTCTGAGCAATGGCAGGATTGATATCCAGGACTTTTTCCAGGGGAGGAAGAAGCACAAGGGAGAATGTGCTTCTTGGGAATAGCTGGTTAGAGAGCTACAGGATGCTGTAGAAGTGATCTGGTGCACAGATGGCTTTCACAGAAGTGAGAAATCCTAATAGGAACTACAGAAGCAAGAGAAAAGAATTCCCGACAGCTCCTCCCAGGCCTCACACAGGCACTGCCCTACAAAATAAGGATATTATTGGTGTTATCCAACAACTGGAAAGAAAAACAACCAAAGCCTCAATGCTGTACAACACAACTTCAGGACAGCAAATGCTGCACAGTCTGCGCTGGCTTGGTGCAGCTGCAGCAAGAGCACTAGCAGGGCAGTAACACAGTAGGATCTTAATGGAAGAAATTCTTAATCCACTACAAACGTGCCAAGATTAATGAACACTTCTACCAGTGATATGAGGAAGCACCGTGCCAGCACATGCATCTGAAACACCTCGTTCCACTCTAGCACCAGACTCTCCACTGTCAGTACAAAACATCTGTGCTGAAAGCAAGAGAGAAAAGCAAAGTCTTAAGCCTTTCTTGTAAGTACAGCTGGAGTGCTCAGTGGCAGGGTCCAATATCTGCCCAGAAACATGGTAGGATTTCACTCACTGATCAACAGAATGCTTAAGGTTATAATTGCCGATGTCATAAAACATCCACAGAATACCTCAGGGAAAGCAGGATGAGGAAAAGTTGTTTTTTCTGCTGCTACCAGGTATTACTATAGTGAAATGCTTTGCTCTGCTGCCTTAGTGCAGGTAACAGTGAAAGTCTAAAATGTTCTTCCTCAAAATTAACTACTGCACATCAGATATTTTATGATCTGTTCTTTTCACTTTCCCCAAGGACCCTGAATATCTACTTCATAGCTTCTCCAGGCATGGCTTAATGAAAACACACTCTGAACTTCCTCCTATTATTGGACCATCCACTTCAAGACAACGATATTAAAAACAATCCCAGGTTTCCAGCGTGCCTTCAGAAGGAAGCCACTGCAGCGAGTCAGTTATGCACTAAAAGCTTTTTGGCCCAAATCCCTTTTCAAGCTATCCTGAGAATAGCCGACATCCAGCATCGCTCCTGAAAGTTTGTCAAATTGATCTTCAGACCAGAATTCATCAAGGCTATCTACAAAGCTCCTGGATGTTGTTTACTTGAACTAAGATATCTTCTAGCCCATTCAGGCAATATGAAGAGTTCAAAAGCTTTCACGAAGCATGTACCCTCTAAGCTGCCCCTTTACCAGCATCCATGGGGGAGGGGTGAGGGGTGCTCCAGTGGGTGGGGGAGCTGCCAGGCTCCCCAGTGCCCCCATTGCACAGGGATCACCCCAAACATGCACCCACGACGGGTTCAGGCCCAAAGAAGAAGAAAGCAGCCCAGGAACTGCAGAGTTTGGGCATCCTTCACAGTAAGGCAGTGACCCTGCCCCAAGGAGCTGGTAGCACAGTGCTGCAGCCAGCTCAAAGCTGTGAAACCCTGGTTTCTGATAAATCCCAGGCTGGACAGCAGGCTGAATGATCAGGCTGGATGGGAAGAGTGCCATCATTGTTCTCCCTATCCCTCATGAGCTCCTTGATTCCTCCCGGGACTTGCGGAAGGCAAACACTGGTTAAACAAACATTCCTGCTAGGCAAGCTCCTACCAAAGGGAAGGGAAGGAGGTTGAGAGCAGCAGCACTACAATTAAACAGCCAGGCAGTCAGATGCATGGGGTTCTCAGTCCCTCATTGAAGCCCAGTGGTCTGCTCCAATTAGCACCACAGGTCCCAACTGCACTCTCAATACAGGCTTCATGCCACCCGCAGTCAGCCTTTCCAAGGGGGTGAGGGCAACTGAGTTAAGAAGAATCAAGTCTGCTTCTTGGGCCTGAAGCTGCAATTTCACATTTGTTTCAATTCTTTTAAGAAATCTGGTTGCAATTTCCAGCAGCTTTAAACTATTTAATTTGAAGAGCAAAAGCTGTCCACTAATGACAGTGTAATATATAATGGTTTTAGTACCACAATACAGTTAAAAGTCAGTTAAATGCTCTCCCTGGAGAAGTGCTCTGCTGGCTAACACTTCCATACACCAAAACACACATCCATTCCTTCCTGCACGGCAATACTACCTGCCTGGATTGCAGCTGGGGGGCTTGTTTTCAGATCCAGCCCTCAGAACAGGGCCACACTCCCCATCTCCCTTTCTTACCCTGACTTCTCTTTACAAAACCTGAACACAAACATTTTCTTTTATTTGGACCTGACTATGTTTAAGCTGTAAGGAAAAAGATCCCAGCTCAGTGCTGGATATGGGAGAGGTCCCTCAGGAAGCAGCATTGGGCAGAGTTCATGCCCACGTTGGCAGAAGCTGTGGCAGGATGCTCTCAGCCACAGAGCTCAACTTCACTTTCCTCCAAGCTACCACACCTTGGCACCATGAGTTTCCATGCTCCTGCTCCACAGGGAGGGAGGATCCATGAGTCTGCTGGGAATAGGGACAGGCTGCTGTTGGAGAGTCCCTAGGCACAGGGGCTCCAAGCCCAGTGCTCTGTTCAGTCAGCCTGGGCTGCTGCAGGAGGATGTTTCCTACTAAAGTGATGCTCTTCTGGGGGCAGGACATGGAGATCCCCAAGGAACAATCACCCAACAGCCCACCACCACAAGAAGTTAAACCTCTTCTCCCACTCCTCTGCTTGCCCAGCAGATCTGAGCTGAAATTAAAAGGAACAGCATTACAAAGCAGTTAAGCCATGCGCCGATTGCTGTCAGCATGCTGTTTTGGCTCTTTCAGTGCTCCTACAGACAGCTGTCCAGGGCTGAGGTGCTACAAGATTCAACAGGAAACAAGGCTGCATTCTGGGGGGGTCTAGGGCCATTCTGTGATTTACAGCAGCACAAGTGAGCAGTAGTTGCACTCCTGGTTAATAAGCTTGAGATGCCAGATCTATTTTAAGTCCAAGATTTTAATAACTACCTCATCAAGCAAAGAAAAAATAATTATCTCCTATTTTAAGGACAACCATTATTTTGCTATCATCATTAAAGCCCATTTCTATAACAGAATAATTTACAAATACAGCACCGGATGTAGATGCAGCATTGCTTTTTTTCCACACCGATCTATTTTCTCTGCTTTCGAGGCAGACTGAAGCATGATCTCCTGAAGTATTCGCTGAAAAGGCCTCCAGGTTAGTGAAAGTGTCCCAGCTACCTCCACCTCTGGAGCTAAATCCTTGTCCTTGTGCACATCCCACAGCTGGCACAGCTTTCTGCCTCCTTGGTGCCCAGGGAAAGGACCAAACCCCAGCCCTGACACCCCAAGGTGGCCTGGGAGGATTGGTCCAACATCCAGCCCAGGGCTCTGGAGCAGGCACACACCTGCTTGAGCTGTGCAGGTGCTGTACAGCTGGCAGGACAGCAGAGATGGGATCTCTCCTCAGCAACGCTTTTACTGGACATGAGCTTTATCAAAGCAGTGAGCATTCTAGCTATAAAACCCATTAAGACTTCTCCTAGAAATGTAAGCAAAGCTATTAAAAACTCAAAAGCAATCCATTCCCCTCTCCCACCTACCCCAGTTATTTACGTGGTTTTCCAAAATACAAGATGTTCCGTGCATTTTTGCTCTCTGAGGCAAGTTGTATGTTTTACTGTTTTCCCCCCTGATAACTCTGTTCCAGAGCTACGTTTCGATCTCTGCTAACCAAACGCACCATGGATTATCTTACCAGCTTCTGCGTGAGCCCTGGTGGAGCCCACTCGTACGTGATGGTGTCAAAGGTGGGGTCTTTCCGGGAGACGATGGGGTTGGTGATGATCATGCGGTTCCTTTTGTAGATGCGGATGCCATCGCCTCCTTTCACCCGGGCAGTGAGCGTGGCGTACTTGGAGTCTGAGAGCAAGCGCCCAATCTTCCGATCGTCCTCCAGATCCGAGCTCAGGCTGTGGTCCTCCTGGCTGCACTTGCATGACTTGCAGATCTTCCTGTGGGTGACAAGCAAGATCATGCTTTTGATGAGACGGGGCCATAAGAGGCACATGATCATGCGATGGCTCAGCCTCTTCCCAGAGTTAAACACAGAGCAGGGTTATGGCATAAGACCTGTGGCATGTGGGCTCCAAGAGGTCTGTGTCCTCCTTATGCTGGGGGCCCCAGAGCTGGACACAGTACTCCAGGTACAAAGGTCACACTGACGGTGGTGCAGCCCAGGATATGGTTGACTTTCTGCAAGTACACATTGTCAGCTCATGTCCAGCTTTTCCTAACAGGGATTGGCAGTGGCAGAGCAGAAAGCCACAAACCCCAACCCCAAGCAAAAGCAGCTGCAGCAGTGCTGATAGAATGCTGCCTCTAGCCCACCATGGGAAGCTGCCACTTCCTGTGGACTTTGAAAGCCTCTCCAAGCATCACTATCTCCCACCCTCACCAGGCTCCAGCAGCTAAGCACCATCACTACCTTTTACAAAGCTTTACATGCCATTATAAAAGTAACGGCTGAAAGGAGTTGACACTTAAGTGTCTATCATTTTAATTATCATATCTTTATGATTTATAGCTAAGTCTGTAAGGCCACTCTCTGCTGGCCAGCTTTTCAATCAAATGCTAACAGCAAAAAGGACAAAGTAACTCTGATGCAACCCCAAGTATTTCAGCAGGATCCTGGGACAAGCAGTATTCAAGCCAGCCTTCAAGTCAATTAAAAAAAGCAGTGATTCACCCAAATGTGTTTTAAAGTTTGGATTTCCACAAGCTGAGGCACTGATCTTGGGAAGTAAAGCCTGTAGGACACTACCACACAGTGAAGCCTACAGAAGTTTGCCAGCAGCATGCCTAAAGACCTCAGGCCCCCATGTGCCACTGTGATAGGACCTGGCTGTCCCACAGTATTCAGGAGCAATTCAGGCTCGCAGAAAAGAGTCCAGTGTTTTGCAAGACAGCCTCAGAGGGCACCAGTTCTTTTTTAATTAATGACATCTGGATAGCTCCCTTCTATTTCAAAGCCCCCTTTGTTTCTCCTATTTGGGTTTGCAAGCAGATCCTAACACCCAGGATGGTTGGCCCCCGCCAGCTACCGATATTGGTGGCTATTTACTTCAATTAGTGTTTTTAAGTGGAAAAATAGAAAATAAAGTGTCAAATAACAAGACACGTCTGGCACTTCAGCCATCTGGATGCTCAGGATGGCCATCAGCAACAGCCACCATGGTGCTGCCAAGCAGAACACAGCACTGAGCCCCCACCAAGGGCTTTCACTTTGTCAGCTCTGCACCCACAAAGCCCTCATGGACAATGGTGACAGCCAGGCAGTTGGCACACCTCCTGCCAACAGGACAGGATTGTCCTTTTGGTCAGCGTTTCTCTGCCTCCAAAACAAGCAAGGACATAATCGTTTTCACAAACTGATTTCCAAACAATCTGACAGGCTGGGAAGGCAGCATGTGGCAGGCAGATGATCCTGGACACAGAGGATCCATGCTGCAGAGCACACATTATGCAGGGCATCCAGTGGCTTGTGCAGAGCCACGTGTAGAAGCTTTGGCACCATGCTTCCTTTCCAACATCCCGCTGAACAGCACCAGCCATGCAGTGCTGTACCAGGGATGGTGCCGTGTCTAGTGAGACCCTTCTGCAAGATGGGCCATCTCTCGTCCAGCTCTCTCTGTTCCCATGCCACAGCTTACTGCCAAGACCTGTGGTCAATCTAGTAGAGATAGTCAACTCCCAGGGAGGGGGCAATGGTAGCAGGAGTGGAAAAGAACCCCATACCCCAGGCATGAGAGCCCCAGCTTGGTTGAAGCAGAACCAGGGAAGGAAGGCGGATGGAAAGCAGAGAGCATGAGCATCTCCCCAACTCAGCAGCTGTCCTAGCCAAAGACTGTGTCCTCTACGCCTCCCAACACACCTCAAGCGCTCTGCAGTTCTTTGCATGCAGTCACTGGAGTCTGAACATCAATGGGACCAAAGGGACGGTGTCAGGACAGGGGCCATCAGGACCAGGACATTACCTCCAAGAATGTGGCTCAAAGCCCGTGCACATCCCTCTGCAGCGTAAACAAGGCACACCTCTTCCTGACTGCGGCTGGCTCACCGACATCTGGAAAAGAACAGGACACTGGAGTTGGAAATGCTTTATCCTCAAAGATTATCTGAGACTAGAATACTAATTCTGTGTTCTGTCCTTCAAATGATCTCTTCGGCCATGCCTTGTGTCCTGCGAAACCTCAAACCTCCCCAAGGCCATCTGAGCACTGTCCATGCAGACCTGCTCAAGTTTATTTAGAGATGCTTGGGATGAAGGTTTTCACCTTAAAAGAGAAGATGGCATGTCCGGAGCAGTGCAGGGGGGACAACACATCAAATACAGTGAACATGCACACACCCCAGATAGCCAGCTTAATCTCATACACAGAGACCTCAGGTCTCATTAAAATGCTATTTTTATTTACCTTATATTTTGCAAATGATTCTGTGCAAGTCAAATTTCCTCCAGTGGGACATTAAGTGCACTGCCATAACCTGATGCTGAGCTTGCTTTACTGCAGCTTAGACTTCCTTGGTCTTTCTACAGGGGCCCATCAGAACAGTTAAAGCTGCAGAAGTTTCTAATGCTGGAGAGGCTGTTGCAGTATTAATCTAGTCCATATGAACTTCTGTGTTATGACAGCATATGATCTTGTAATGAAAGACTAAGCCTCCTCTAGCACCAGCTCCTCATCTTCCTCACCCAGCTCCAGCTCCTCTCCCCACTCAGCAACTCACAACCCTTGTCCATGCACACTGCCTCCCTCCCCCCAATCCCAGCATCCACAGCTTTAGATGGGGATGGGTAGAGGCAGTCTTTGCCAAAGCCCATATTCCAAGAGAGGGATCAATAGCAGTAAAAGAACCGAGGGTATTTTTAAAGCATGTAGTGAAGGAATGTGCTCAGCTCCTTCCCTCTGCAGTGCTGTGGGTGGTTAAAGCCCCCTCTGAGGAGGCTCTGCAGGGGTCCTGCATGGGTAATTGGGCACTGCAGGCAGTGGTGTGGCTAGTGACCAGCCCTAAGCTCTGCCCAGCAGCACTGGGCTTCACAGCTCCACTGGGATGCAAAGCTGTTGATGACACTGGCAGCTGCTCCTTCCTCCAGCTCCCACTCAGATCCACTCATCCGGTTTCCAGCACCAGCTCCTGAGCTCCTCAAAGCTCCTGCAGGGATCTGGAGCGCCCCAAGGTCTCCTCTGACATTCAAACTCATACTCCAGTTTTCAAGAGAAATAAATAGGTTATTTTATGGCACTTGGTTAGGAAAGGCATTTAATTTACTTGGAAAGCCCAGTGTTGCTAATAAGGACAAAGCTTTTATGAACAGATGGTTCTGGAAAGAGCTGGGTGCTGGTTTGCCAATTTTAAGGTAAACGAGCCTTTACATAGTCGTTTTTGCACAGAACTATCAAGCCTCCACGCCAGGCTGCTCGCCCTTGAGAAGCGCAGCCCAAAGGGTATGAAATGGCCCATTTCAGCTCACTGGGGTTGCTATTTCACTTGGGCCTCCGCTTTCACCTGTACTTTTCACCTCTTTTCACCTGCAGTTTTAGTAGATATTTTGAAGCCAGTGAAAAGACCTCTCGCTCTGGGAATTCATAAAAACACATCTTAAAAGCAGCCTGAACACGCACACACACTCCCCACCCTGCCCCAGAGAAACAGGCCATTTGAGTCTTCAGCTACATGCCAGCTCTGCAGAAGAGACCACACAATCTTGCCAGTTCTGGAATCATGTGCTCAGTGCCCACTAACTGATGGGGATTTTTAACAGGCTCTGATCTTAATGAGTTAGAAGCTGAGTATAAGCAAGTGACTGTGAATGGCTGTTTATTTAAGATACAAACATCTGGATTAAATAAATTCATTTGGAAAAGCTTCATTACATACAAGATGAAAAGCAATGAGAAAATCCTTATCAGTAGCAAGCATCAGTACATGAAACCCCCATAACCAGCCTGATACTTCACAGTCTAATTAAGTGCCTGTGCAGGAGCTCACAGCCATTTGGGGTGACTACCAGCCTGTGACCTCCACATTGATATGTATACCCAGTGTTTCACGCTGTTCCTTCAGTGTTAACAAGCCCCTGTCTCAGTAGTTCATTCTACTTGTCCAGCCATGACTTCTGGTTCATGTCCTAGGTCCAAGTGTAATTGAGGGTAACTGATGTTTACTCAGTCTAACCCATGGAACTATCTACTGAATCAGTGCTCCCAGAACACCCTCATGCCAGCTTTCCAGAGCAGGCTGGCACTACCCATCACCCCAATTAGTTGTAGGATCTCTGCCTCCAAGCTGTTGGATTTGTTTTAGACATCTACCCAACTCCAAACACTGCCATGCAATGGCTTGGTCATGACTGTCCATTGCCAAGGGCAGGGTGAGCATCCCAAAGCCCGCCAGCTGGCAGGGCTGGGATCAAATGGGTGGTGCCCCACATCACTGTGGGCTGAACAACAACAGACCCATATAGACAAGTCCAACAAGGGGTTCCAAGCCAAAGGGTGGCACAGCCCCTCCAGGTGGGGAAAGGGCACATAACCACTGGCTGCTGCTCTGTCTTGCCCTACAAGCTCAAGGCCCTCTGGGCAGCATCTCCTCATGGCTGCCCAAATCACAGCCACATCTCTATTTGGAGGACAGCATTATCCCTCGCTCCCTCAGAAGTGGAGGGAGGTTTGAGCCACTCATTTCCATCTCTGTGTAGGGGCCAAACACAACAGGCGCCGCTGCCTGTTTTTCAGGCTGCCTGGTCAGCAGGACTTCCTGCCCAGATATGGAGCTTCTCCTCACAGCTCCACTCCTGCTCCTTGAATATGCATAAAAGGAGATTTCTTTAAGTAACAGACAGAAGACACGGCAAAAAAACCCAAACCCAGTAAGATAATGTGAAACAAATGCTCCCTTGACTATCTTAGACTCCACCTATGCCCAAGCCCATTTGGGAACAGCAGTGTTATAAACAAGGCAATACTGGAGTTTAAGAATTTGAAGACATTTGTAATGCCTTTAAAAACAGGCCTGTGTCAACAAACCACTTGGAAGAAAAGCAAATTCTGCTCACCATGACTAGATATCCAACGCATTCTGAGAGTTCTGATTTGGCTTTGTGTCTTACAGCATTCTTGCTATTAAAAGTGAGAAAGCAAACCAGTGCAGAGGAAATTCTTCGGTAGTGAAATGATAGGAAATGGAGGCCATTCTACCCACAAAAACATCTCTGAACAATCTCAGGAATACACCAGTAATAGCATGGTTCACTGTCACCCTGGCCAAAGGCAGGGCCATCCTAGACACTGGTAAGTTCACTCAGTGGTTGGAAAATAGAGCCTATTATGACAAGAGACAAGGAAAACATCCAAACATGGGTCCACCTTGGAAAGGAGCACTGAGCTTCCAAAGCAGGTATGTCAGGATGGACCCCTGGTTAGAAGTTACGAGCAGGTCAGAATCCCAGCTTCACCAGCCTGTTCCATTTGCAGCTCAGCTGAGACTCCAGAAGGTTCTTTTTGTGCTGACCAGCCCAGCACACCTTGGCTAATGACCCTGGCCAGAGGGTGTACTGAAGCTAGTTTGGCAATAGTTTGGTATGAAAGGACCATCCTCAATGGCACATGGAGAAAATGCTGGGGTTTACATCCACATGACTTGAAAATCCTTCCAACAAGTGGAAGCTTCTTCTCACACTTCACAATCAGTTCAGTGCCAGAGTTTCAATATACCCAAGAGGAGACTTCAGTCTAAGCTTAGGTGTTTCCCAGCAAAGGCTCCTCTAGAAACAACCATGTTAATGCTACAGACAAGGAGACCAAGCTTCTAGACCTCAAATAGGCTTAACTCAGACCTGCCTGTGCTCAGACACACCAGCTATCACAGGCACATACAGTGAGCATGAGCCATGGGGACTGTTTCACTGCCTGCAGCCTGACCCACCAGTCAGAGGCACCCACCTTATGGTGCCACCTATGGCAACCGCATAAAGGAAATGAAGTCATGAATCTGGCACTTGCTTGTTGGTGATGCTTACTTTTCTTTTGTTATTTGTCTGCTCCTTACATCATCTTCCTTCAGCTATGCACAAGGCACAGCGTCAAGACAGACTTGGTAAGTTCATTTTGGTCTCCAGCAGAAGCATGCTACAACATCATGAGAACACAAAAACTAGGGTCTTGGTTAAGTGACAAACAAGGTGGGAAGAGGAAAGCAGAGCCAGCTCCAGCTGCTAAATCAGTCACTGTAACAAAAGGATGATAACTGAAGTAGGAGATGCTTATCAGATCAGGGATGCTTGGACCATACTCCCTAAGAAGACAAACGCCCTGAAAAGCCAAGGTATCTTCTCACAGGATAGTTTTGCCATTAGCAGCACATACACCACATACCACAGCAAAGCGCAGGGCAGCCTCAGATGGAAGAAAACAGCCCTTTGGCCAGCAGCACTGTCCATCATGCTGCTGTGGATGGAGGTGTGGACCTGTCATAAGGGTCACAAACCCAGCTGACACTTTAATTTGCAGTTGCATCCCCAGACCAAACCTGAAATAGAGTTCTGAGTTGTGGCAAATTTGATCAATGTGGTTTTTAACCAAGGGCTGCTGAAGACTCAAAGGACATACACCCTCTTGCAAGGGTTCATTTCACACACAGTTATGGGTCGTGAGGCAGGACTTTGCTTGCTCTAACCTGCCATGCTCAATGCCAGCAGAGAGCACAAGTACCATTGGAGCAGATCCATGAGTGGGCTGAAGGATGGCCCTACAAGAGCCTTATTCCTCCCTGGCACTGCAGCGTGTGTTACTCACTGCTCTCCATCCTCTAAAAGGGCTCTGGGGACCAGCCACTGCAGCCACCGCTCCAGAAGGGCTGGTAGAGAAGGGCTCTCTTGCCTTTGTGGAGGCTTCTGGATCCCAAAAGCACTTATTGCACAGCACCTTATTTGGAGACTAGAAACGGCGATGGAGTCACGTCACTACCTCAAGTATGTTTTCTCCTCCTTTTTAGGGAGGGGAGAGGAAAAGCTGGTTTCCAAAAAGTTACTACAACCTCACAATAGCCCTTCAGAGCAGAGGTCCTCACTTCAGCTCTCCCAGGCACTCCCCAGCACCCATGTAAACCTTTCTGTGCAGCCTTTGGAAGGCCATCATGCAGTCTTGGTGTTAGATAACCTACCTCAATAAATCACAGCCAGGGAAGAAGAGAGCTTAAGTGAAGCAAAAGGCTCACAATGAACACTTTGGGTTGGTTCCTCCAGCTGCAACACATTTTGGAGATTAATAACTAACTTTGAGAAAGTCCCTTGAACAAAGAAAAAGGAAAAGTCATACAAGATTCACATGGGTGGGACCGGTTTGCTCAGCACAATTGAGGAGTTTCGGGATCTGGATAGATAGCCATTAATTTGTCATCATTACTTGACTATAATAGAGCTAAGCTTACATAATAATAGAGAGCTAACTCAAACCTCCTTAAGGATTTTCAGTAACTGGAGAGTACAAGTGTTTATATCCAACAGAAGAGGTATCACAGCAATAGGAACACTGCAAGCTCTGGAAAACCACACCACCATCAGTTAAAACTAAGAAGCTTTTTACCTGGGCTGCAGCAGAAAATATTTTGCTATTGGGCTTAACTGATTTAACACATCCAAAGGCCTGTGCTTCAGTTAGAAGCAGGAATAAAACCAGACTCTGTGCATACAAAAAGCCTCTTTGGTTGCATTTTCCTTCCTGTTGTGGGTCCACAGGGCAAATTCGCTATGATTGTCTTCTTAGACATAATCATTTGTTGTACCCTACTATTTTATGTATGTCTGAGCATACATACGGTTGCCTCTCTTCTAGGAAGGGAGAGAGGCCAGCAGTCTGCTTGAACAAAGCTGGGGAGTTCCAACACTCTCCTCACATGTAACACCAGCTACTGGCCAGAAAAAACTTCTCTGGCATGGCCAGGGACACAGTAGCACAAACCTCCCCACCATAGAGAGCTGCAAAGCTCCTCTGCTGCCAGACAATCCACGGCTAGTCATCCCATGGAGCCCCATAGAGACCCTGGGCTGACCTAGGGCTGTGTCCAAAGAGCACCTCATGTGAAAGGCTTGTCTCTGCAAAGTCACAGGGCATCAGCAGCAGGAACAGAGCCATCACTGAGACCAAGCCTGGGGCATGAACATTATGAGGTTGCCCTAAACTTAAGGCACAGCAGGACATTTGTGCTAGCAATGAACCCATTTTATGCTGCTCCCTGCAAATCTTCTACTAACTGGAACTACCATAGTTTTGAGCCCATACTGTTCTTTACACTACTGGGAATCTTAAATAAGGTATGTTTCTAATAGCAATACACAGTAAAGGAGCATCTAAGTAATATTCACACTGAACTAACAAGAAACCCATATGAAATAGTCTCAGTCCTATTTTAATTTCCTAATTCATGCAGAAAACCAGATGCACTAGCATCAAGCTTCTCAGTTACCTGATCAAGTTACCAAGACTGTTTTCCTTTCAGTGGACCCTACCATGGCAAAAGGTTCACATTAGTCAAACAAATCTGAACTCACAGGTGCTTGGTTAAATGAAGCCCTTTAATCGTTTGGCTAGCATTTGCATATACATTCAAGTGCAAGGGCAGTTATCATTAGCACTCCTTAGGGTATCCATAAACATGCATCTCATCAATGCTGAAGGCTGAGCTCTGCATTCACAAGGTACAAGTGAAGAACATGCCAAGTGTCAATCTTCACTTAGGTATAACCTAAACAATGGTCCAAAATTGGACAAACAAAAGTACAAAATCATCAGCTCTGGAGATGATCCCAGGGAAGTGGCTTTTCTTTGTCAGTATCAGCACTATGGGCACTGATACGAGAGAGCAGAAGAGCCACAGCAGCAGAACTGCTGCTCCTGGAACACATCAACTCATCCAACAGTTTTACATCTTGGGTATTACATTAGTTCTCCACTCCTGCTGATGACCAAACATCTTCCTTGACAATACTCGATGCCCAGTGAGGTTCAGGTGTGCTTAGGAGTCAACTCCCAGTACTAGCACTGTCCAAACCATACCATGGACCCAAAAGGGCAGGCAGGAGCGCTTGCCTCGAGGGGGAGAGACTGGGCTCTGCTAGACAAACTTCTGGATTTTAGAAGGGACTCCTTGACAGCAGCTGCAAGTGGAACAATTTGTGGAAGTGCAAACGAGTACTCTCAATACACACACTTGCTACTATAATTTTGACTAAGAACAGTGAAGAATTGTTTTTTTCTTCTCATTTTCATAGGCAGAAAACATCTATTGTAATCATGACCTGAAAACAATTCATTTCCCTGCCAGATTCCGAGCAAGCAGTTATCACACTCACAGAAAAAAATCGCTAACAAAAGACTGTCTTTCATCTCCAATTCTCCCCATAGGATGCAAGTCACTGGTCTCAACCAGAATACTGGAAGCACTTACTGCTATTAAACTTTGCAGAGGGAGAAGTTTGCTACCTTCTATTTTAGCAACATAAAGACCAGGAAAAGGCACCAGTATTAGAGGAAAGTATTTCAATGGAGCTGCCAGATCTCAACCTACAGGATGAGAGATACAACAGAACCAGAGCCTCTGCAAATAACTCCCTCTTCCAAGAGCGCATAGTTGGCAGCATTCCTTTCTCCACTAACAATGTGTGAATTAATGATAAGAGAAGGGCAGACTGGAAAGTAAGATGAATAGATTCTTCCACAAGCAAGACAGTGTTTCAGACACTTGGTCTTAATTATAAAAGCAAGTCAAGCTCTGACTAGGTGTATGGAATGGGAAGAATCCACCCAAATTTAATTAAACAGCAGCTGTGCTGGATTCCAGAGTGCTCAGGTAAATGTCTCATTGTAATCCCCAGTTACCTTCACTTTGTCCTTCCCACCTCCAGCAGATGGAGAAGATACTGAACTTCCATCAGGAATGGGGATCTGTGGGTACACTCACACATTGTACTTCAGGAGCTGCTTCTATCAAGTTTCCATGATTGACTTAGTCCTCCTAAATATCTTCTCACCTCTACTATTCACATTTCACAGCAGCAATCAAGACACAAGAGAGCTAAAGACATGCCAAGGGCACAAATGCATTTCATAGCAGAGCAAAGGGCAGAAGCATGCCTGGACCACCCAATCCCTCTCCTCTGCCCCAACCTTCCTGCACTGCGGGCTCACTGTATCAGCTCCAGCATTTCTATAGGGTCTGGTCACTATCATAAACCATTCCAAAAACCTCACAAGGCCCAGCCAGCTGTACACGAATGACAAAAAAAGATAGCTTGGACATGAAGCATTTAACAGGCAAGGCATAATGAATTAGCAACTGTGACAGCTACTGAGAAGTTACTCAGCATCTGGGGTACAGGTCTGTGTTCTACCCTAAATGTCCAGATCCAGGGCAGCTACTTTAAGCTAGGAGAAATACTGATCAGTTATTATATCCCGATACTCTGGATTAAGACATATGACTGACAGGAGCCAGCTAGCTGTCCTTCTACAGACTCCCTGCTGTAGCAGGCACTTGCAGATGCTCTTTAGTACTGCAAGCAGACTTGGCAGCCCATATGATGGGAACACAGTGGATACTTCTTCCACCACCTGAAGCTTTGTAATTTTGACAGACGTTGCCTTCTTATAGAGAATGAATAAAATACAGAGAGGTGGTTCTGAGCGACACATTTCCAGGTCTTCAGAAAGAGCAAATCAACAAGTTAAAGTTAATTTTGTGGCTGTTGATGCCCTGAACCCTACTGCAGATGCTGAAGGGCTGTGCCACCTCAACTACTGCTAAGGGATAGGCAACCAGCCACAATGCTTCTGGGCAAATTTGTTTCCCTGTGTTCCTCTGATAAAACAGGTTTTTCATCCTATGTCAGGTTCCTTCCCATTGAAACATTATCTGGAATGATTTTCCAAGGACTATGTAAAATAACAGAACTTAGCCTGTTTTCTTAGTAGGTAAGGCAATAAACCTCCAACATTTAAAGCTTCCAACAGATACATACAACTGTGCTAGAAATTAATAATGATATTTGCACAGCAGTTTGTATAAAAGTCACCCAGCTGCTTTAATGCTTCAGTGTTTCTCTTTAATGCAGCTTTAACATTGCAGGCACAAGCAGAAGCTACTTTCCTAGAAGCACGTATTTTTGCTTGTCTGAAAGCTACAGCTAACAGCATCTACAATTATGTACTAGCAGAAAAACATCTTCCATCTTCCTTATTTCCTACTACTCGACCATCCCCTCCATTTCCCTAGCGTTTTCATTTGCACCATTTCACTTAAGTGAGCCAGCCAGCACATGCTCCTGTTCACTAGTGCCTGTTTGAATCCACTGGGATCACTCAGTCCCTTATGCTGAGGAAGGGACAGCTTTCTTTTCCCTTGCCCCTCTGATTGATTCTAAAGAGCCACCTCTGATTCAGGGGAGCCATTCCTGAACAGGTTTGGGATATTGCACCCAGTGAGGTAAGCATTAACAATTTACAATGCCTTATCTGCCCATAATTAAGTCAAAGCTGTTCTTCATTTCAGTAGTATCAACTGCTTTTAATGCTTTAACTCATGAGCAGGGATACTGAAGGGGTGTTCAAAGCCAGCACACCCAGAAAGGGGAGAGTACCCACTGCAGAAGGAAATAACAGCTCTGGAGCAGCTCAGAGGCTTTTAGTAACTGAAGGGATGGAGTCAAAGGGTTTGGAGTAGGTGAGATGGTAAAAGTATGGGTAATCACCAGCATCAGGAAACTCTTGTTCTGCCAAAACCTGCAAATAGCTGCCCTGTAATCTTTCCCTTTCTCTGAGCCCCATCTTTAAATGGGGCATCAAGCTAGGACATCTTAATACCTCTTTTCCTGAATGGCTGAAATACAATATTTCCTTTGAAAACAATAAAAAGTTCTCAACCTAAACAAATACTCCAGACAGAGCCCCACTACAGGACAAGAGGGATTTTGTAACTTGTAAATTGTATTTTATGGGGCTGAACTCAGCTCTGAGTCCAAGTCCCAAATAAGCTCTTTAACCCATGTGCTGCTTTATGATTTCATATCTATAAATACTTGTTCAGTGCTAAGCGGGTTTCTTCATTAAGATCAACATCTGTTTCCCCATGACAGCTGCTGCGGCACTTCCTCCCTTGGGCTCCAACACAAGGGCACTGCTCTTGGGCAGGGTTTCAGTCCCACAGCTCTCAGAGGGCACACCGGGTGATAACAGCCATCAGCCAGGTAAAACCCAGTGCAGCGACCAAACCCCTTGTCCATCAAGAAGAGCATTTACGGGGAAGGCACCACCTTTTCACAATGAACCTGAGCTTCTGCTAGTGGAGGCTATAACCAGAAAGTATGAACATGAAAGAAGCCTACAAGGGATGAATAACATTTGGTGGTCTAATTACCAGTTACGAGATCCAATTTTGCATAGCAGAGGTGAAACTGCTTGTACCATTACTGACAGCATTTATACAAACAAGCCCTAGCACATTTAAACAACTAAAAAAAATAGCTTTTTAGGCACTCACTGCAGTTTACAGCACTTGTTATCTTTATCACTGTGTGCCTGAACGGCCTAGAAGTGGGTTTGGATGGAAGAGAGGTCTCTCAGTTGTGTCCTGCAGAAGATGACTATTTAGGGCTACCTTTCTCTGTGATGCCAGCCATCTACCCAAGCACTCACCATTCCAAGGTGAAATCACAGGTAGGGATTCAGGCAAAGTGCCCTGCACACCTTGATCAAGGGACATAGTTTATGAAAAAACTGAAGTTGCATCTCCAGTGTATTCAAGTATTTTAAAAAGCTCTACGTTTTTGGACTCTAGAAAGAGAAACTTCCTAATTCATAATAGTGTTCCCATTCACATCTGCAGATACATGTGCAGAGGAGTCTTCAACTGTCCAGATACTTTGCTGATGGAGAAGGAGGCTTCTGCCTCTGCTCACATCACGCAGACTCCTGCACGCACTGGGACCGATTTATCACGCCAGCAGCAATGCCTTTTTCCTGTCCTACAGTCTGCTTCAGATGTCTGCAAAAAACCATTGCTAAAGAACTGCAGAAAGAAAAAGTTCAAGAAGCGAAATTTGTATTAACTGAGTAAACTTTACCTTGGCTTTGAGCAGTGTTTTTAGCTTAGTGGGTTACTTTCCTCTCCTGACAAAAATGGACTGAGTTTAGTGAGAACAGTACACAAATCCTGCTGCCTGCCCGGTCCAGCTGAACCGGCTCCAGTAACACACGAAATGCCAGCCATCACGCTTTATCTTTGTTTCACGTTTTAACTCTCCATTTAGAATTTAATCTAAACAACCCACTTGCCAAACAGAATGCCGGCCCGCTCATGCTGTTTTAATTTCCTCAGAAAGAATCCCATAATACGCTAGGCAAGACATCAACAATAATTAAACCCAACAGTGATTGAAAATCGAATTTTCAGGGCCTTGCAACAGGCCCTAATGAGTTCCAGACTTGCCTTCCCCGACTTGCTCAAACTGGTTGCGCGGCACTGCCAAGCCAAATTAGAATCTGACAGCATTCCACCCCATGCCCAGAAAAAGTGCCCTTCTCAGGATTCAGGAAATTAAACAGCCGTCTACTGCAAAGACACCCATTTGTCTTTGGACATGCATTATTTAGACAGTGATCCAGGGCCTGTGTTTTTCTATCTTTATTATGTCATTCATATCCCTTTTGAAAGGCAACTTAGATGGGACTTCTCCTTTAATACTAACATGCCCAGTTCCACTTAGGTGATAGGAGACAGGCAGCTCGTCAGAAGGATGATGTGGAGAGAGGGCATCATGTACTCTTTGCCCCGCACCGGTGCTCTGAGCAGAACTACACCCTTCCACTGCAGACAGTCTGTACAGCACAGGTTTAAGTGAAATTAATAACAACGTCCTGTTCTTTGCGCTTCCACCAAGGGGAGCCAAGGATCCAGCCACATGTTTCACAATGGCTCTGGTGGTTTCTGCATTCACAAGTCTCTCATGGTGCACTGCAAGCCCCTTTTGTACCGCTGTGCAGCCTCACTGCTCCGTTCACTGTGGGTGATGGTCAAGAAGCCCCTGGCAGACAGGTCCAGTGCAGCGGTAGCTTTACTAGGGCATAGTTAAGCTCAACAGCACAGTTCAGCCGTCCTTGCTACCCATGCCTAGCCCTGCTCCATTACAAGGTACCCCCACCCTGGGTCTGCTGGCAGGGCTTTGTCCTACTCCAACCCTCCAAACCCAATGAGCAGCACTCTAGGCAAGGCAGGAATCAGGCTTCTATTGACAGAACTAGACTGACCAGCACACAGGGGCAGTTACCAATGAGAAAAGGTCAGTTTTCACTCTTACAGGATCAATCTCCACCCAGAGCCTGCTGATAATTTCCCCAGGGGGCATTGGAAGATGTCCTCCCTCACACCCATAGAAGTTGCAGCAACCAGCACCCTATGGACATGCCTAAAAGGTTACCAGCCACAGGGACCCTCTGGCAGAGGACACGTTGCTCAACCTCTAGGGATGACACACCAGAGATCTCCCCAGCAGGTCCTCACCAAGCAGGGACAGGGGAGACGGGCAGAGCTGGGCACAAGAAGGAAGGGAAGGAAGGAGGAACCCCTCAATCCCACCTCACAGCACCAGATATTTCAGGCAGGACACCGAGCAGGAGCATCGTGCTGCAGAGGATAGTGCATTGCACAGCCCCAGCCACTCAGGTTGCAATGCAGACACAAGCCCTGATGCCAGATGCTAACATTTGCCCAGGGCTGCCTGTAAGGAGCGTCCTGTCTTCCACAGAACTCATCAAATAGTTTTTCTTCAGATCCAGCAGTTACACAGCTCAAACCCAATAGAACAGGGGGAGCTACACCTCAACAGCAGACAGGCTGAGCTTCCCACCCTGACATTCCAGGAGGGAAGTCCCAGGACAGCATTGGCAAGAAACGTCTCAATAAGCTCCCAGCACATAGTGCCATCCTTCACCGGGAAGGTCCCAGCAGAGCCACAGAGGCCAGTCTCAGGGCATGGCACATGGTACTATGCAGTCAGGGCCATCTGGCATCGGAGATGGGATTACAACAATGTTGAAACCGAGAAGTGCTGACATTAGGTGTTTAACTCATCTCCTAATTATGAAGTGACAAAGGTACAGCCAGTAAGGTCACAGGAGCAGCTGCTCCCTGACAACCCATTCCACACAGATTTTTATTTAGCAATTAAAATCCCTTCCATTCAGCCATGCCAAGAGGGCCTTTTAGTTATTCTGGTTCTTTTGCTCATCAAAAGACACCGTGGCCAAGACCCAGGATATCTCAGGGAAAGCAAGCCTCTGACAGCCAGGGCATAAGGAACAAAGTCTTTCCAGCGGATCTAAAGGGAGACCAGCAACTCCCTCCAAGGATACAGGCTCAGAAAAGCGCTGGTCAAAGCCTCACACAAGTTAGCCTAGACGACAAACAGTTGCTTTTTCAGCAAAAGCTTTGATGAAGTTGGTTTCTCGCATAGCAATAGGATCAAACCCAGATGCAGTGTGGCTGGGCAGTCCCGGAGATGGGTTTTGCCCACTCCTCGCCCCGAGCGTGCTTTGCCCCCTCCTCCTAGCCCGTTGCAGCCGCTGGTACTACACAGGAGATGACTGGAGGTGAAGGGGTACGGGGAGCGAAGGAAGCGGAGCCGGTTAAACCGGGCAGCCCTAGAGCGCCTTCCCGAGCACGCAGCCACCGCCGGCACCGCGCAGCCCCGGCGGGGAGGAGAGCAGAGCAAGCGGGACCCCACGGGTAGCCCCGATCTGTCCCTCGGTCTGTCCGCTCCCCGCCCGCCGGCGCGGACTCACCTTCTGCACCCCAGGGCTCAGCTCCATCCCGCACCGCGTCCGCCGCTCGCCCAGGGCGCGCCGCCCGACGGCCGCCTTTCATTGGCGACCGCTGCTGCCCCGAGCCGCCCTCAGCCAATCCGCCGCCGGAGACAAACTTTTCTGCCCAATGGCGTGCGGCGGGGCGGAGCGTGCTGGCTAACGCGCGCACGTGTACGCGGCCGAGCCCCTCCGCGCCCCCCATCCCATCCCATCCCATCCCATCCCATCCCATCCCATCCCATCCCATCCCATCCCATCCCATCCCCTCTCCATCTCCTCTCCTCAACGCAGCGCTCAGGGCTTAATTGAGAAAAAAGAAAAAATAAGGCAAAGAGAAAAGGTTTTTAAGAGGTTCCGCCTGAAGCCGCAGTGGGGGGACGATATGCGGGGGAGATTGGATAGGGCTGGGGGCCTGGGAATCTGGCCACTCTCAAGGCAAGTCGCCGTTCATGGCCGGGCTGGGGCTGTCCCTCTGTCCCACCATCCCCCTGTCCTGCCGTCCCAGGCTCTGACACCAAGCCCAGGGAAATGGATTTCCCAAATCAGACAGGAAAATGCTGGGAAAATATTTATCACACAAGACAGATAGGAATGTTTGGGGTTTTTTTCAAAAGAAACTCTCCAAAACCATGTTCCTTATGTTATTTCAATATGTCAAGTGTTGACCGACAATCTATTACCGCTTTTGGGGGCTTTGCTTTCACATGAAATGACAAAGTCATCTTTACAGCTTTCAACAGACATTCCTGCCTTGGCCAGGAGGCCCAGCACAAAGCCCCTTTGTGCAGGTGAGGGTGAGAGGACTCTGTGTGCTCCTGCTCCCAGCTCTCTTCCCTGGTTTCTCCCTTTCCGCTGTCTCCTGCTGTTCTCCTTCCTCTTCATGCCTGAGTCGAGGAAAAACCCATGCTGAAAGAGCAGAACTCAGGATCCAGCTGCCTGCTTATGCCCTGTGATCAACACAAAGCCACCAGGAGCAAGAACACAAACACAGCCCAGGGCTGAACTGTCTGGTTACAACTGGAATTTGAAGAGAAAAAAGAAATCCTAAACTCTTGTGTTGATTTAATATCTCACATGTCAGTAGGTTTTCCCAAGATTTCTTGCATACGTTCCTGCAGAGGAAGGAAACGGATATCCCAGGCTCCTTCTGTATTCAGTTTCTGAGGGAACTTCCAGATTAATTTTGTCCCTTTCCCTCGTTGTCACTCATGTGACCCTGGCAGGATTTATTAGTACTCACATTGCATTTTGTCCCCAGCACCTGGATATGCTTTTCGAAAATCACATGTTGGAAAAGGGTTGGAAAATGGACCATAAAGATCATCTACTTCCAACCTTCCTGCCACGGGCAGGGACAAAAAGAAGGAATACAATATACAGCAGCCGTGTGGAAAGGAAAATGAGTGAATAGCGGCGAAGGCAGGTACCTCAGTGAAGGAGATGGGAACGCAATGCAAGTGCCTGTGTTTCCCTTCCCATGCTCCAGTCATGTTCTGCTTTGCTACCTACAATGTCCCTCAGTCTGCAGAAGAAGAAAAGGGCTTTCTGCCTCTTTCAGCCATGGGATGGGTTACCTGGGTCCGTGCAGAGAGGGGTAAATCTGCCTCATGGGGAACTGGGTGCCCACTGAGTTCTAAATTCTCCAGTCCTGCCCCAAGCCCACTTAGGGACAGTGGCAATGCTATTCCACAGCTGGTGAGCGCGGGGCTTTCCTCCACAGCCATGCACAGTGCTGGGTGCTCTCCTGCTCCAGCACAGGACTGAGCGGCTGATGCCTCCCAGGATCCAGCCCAGGGAGAAGGGATTCACTCTGTTCAAGAGAAGCAATTGGGATGGAGCTGTGAAGGAGATGCTGGCCTGACAGAACAAGCAGGCCAAAGGCATGAGGAGCTAGCAACCCCCTGGGATTGGGAATGTGCTCTGACACACAGCGAGGATGTTGGTGGCTTTTTTAGAAGTATTTTAACATCTTCAAAAAAATCTGGGTTAAAAAGCAATGGCAGAAGAGAAATTCTGGAGTGATAAATTCCCTCTGGGGAAGGCATCTGAACCTGACCTTCCAGAGGCATTTTGGGAGTGAGTAGAGGGAACAGCACCAGGGATATTGTTTCTCAAACCCATGCTGCTTTTCAAACCTTGGCAGCCACAAGAAACATTTGAAATGGCAATGAAGTGACATTAGCTCCCTTTCCCAATGCACACAGCAACCTGGGAAATAGGCAAGGACACACAAAGGGATTTCTGGGAGCCATGAGCCATGAGAGGCCAGGACACCACAGAGAGTGCTGGCACTGCCCCGCTGCCACGTGGCCCCAGAGAGAGCTGTTGCAGGTCCCCATCAGCTCCCATCCTCATTCACAGCTGGAAGACACACTCCAACCAGCACGGAGGGAAAGTGATCCATCAGTGGGAGACAAATCTGTGTTGTAGGGAGAGGTTACATGTAAAAGTGCTGGGTTTGGGGGATTTTAGTTTCTTGGGTTTAGTTTTAAATAGCAGCTGTAAAGCTGTGCACCAGCAGGCTCTGGGTGCCAGGGTAGTGAGCAGGCTCTCCCCACGTAGCAAAGGCTTTTCGTCAGCATGGAAACAATGCTTGACGCAGTGTGTAATTAGAATCATAGAATGGGTTGGAAAGGGACTTAAGGATCATCCAGTTCCAGGGATACCTTCCACTAAACAAGGTTACTCAAAGCCCCATCCAACCTGGCCTTGAACACTGCCAAGGATGGAGCAGCCACAGCTTCTCTGAGCAACCTGAGCCAGTGCCTCAGGACCCTCACAGGGAAGAACTTCTGCCTTTTATCTAAGCTAAATCTATTCTCTTCCGGTTTAAAGACATTCTCTCTTTTTCTGTCATTACACACCCTTGTAAAAAGTCTCATTAGGCTCTATGATTTCTTAATACTGGAAGATAATAAAACCATGATCAGAATATGATTTAAAACCACCCTAGATGCTTATATTTGCATCTGGAATTGTTGTAGTTCATCATAACCCAATTAAATCATGGCAAGTGATAGCTAAGCATAGCCAGAGTGAAATGCTAAATCAAGGGCAGATTATTTCTCATGTTTAGAACCCCCTTGAGAAGTTCCTGATGGTGGGTGCTCTCAGACTTGGAAAACTCAGCCAAGCCAGATGGTAACCATTTTGGTTTATAGATTTCGGAATGACTCAGTCTGTCATCAGGAATAGACAACCATAGAAGCTGCCATTGAGAAGGAGATCTGCTCTGGCATCACGGCAGGTTGTGATGCAGAGCAACATGCAGTCGGGGAGACGCAAAGGCAAGCTGAATACAGCTCTGAGGAGGACCCGGCCTCTCACACTCTGCCTCAGGAAGGATGCCAGCGCCAGTTATCACTGACGGCCTCTGAATAATGAGTCTGCGCTATACTTAGCTCTTTGCTAGGAAGAGACAAAATCATCCTATGACTAAACACAGCTAAATCCCTGCAGTAGTCATTCCCCATAAATTGCCAGTGAATGGACAAATGGGAAAGATGCTCAATTATGAGAAACAGAGATTTCAGCTTCCTGTTGATTCACCAGCCACTTTTATCAGGGCAAAACTATCCTTACTGAGGTGCCACCAGACTATTGCATCCTGAAGTGCACTCAGCGGTCAGCCAAGCTCTGAAGGCAGAAGCCTGTACCTTGAACAGGAAAATAGTTGCTAGCTGATATAATGGCAGCAAAAGGCTGGCATTAGTAATAGTTTCTGAAACATAGCTCCTCACTTCTTCTGACAAGATGCTGAGGGTGAATCCAGACTTCCCGTCTCTTTTGGGTTGGTCTTTATTGGCCTGCAAGGTCAGGAGTTTATTGAAGTCACTGAGGACAGGGGAGGAAAAGATGTATTAGGTCATCTGTGGAGGGCTGTCTGTCCTTGGGCATTATTCTCTGTGATTTAGAGCAAGCTAAGCAATACTCATTTCTTAGGTCAGAATCTGTACTTTCTAAGATGGATTTTGCAAGGTCTAATTCAGTTGAGTTTGCAGCTTTATTCCTCATTTATATTCCTGCCACTCGTATTGTTTCAGCTGTGGCTTTGAAGAATGGAGCAAGCAGTTTTCCAGCCCTTCTGACTTTGGATCTGGAGGATGCAGGCCAAATCATCCCTGCACCTTCCCAAACCCCACGGGCTCTCACCAGATGCTCCACACAGCAGAACAGAGCAGGTTGCCAAGCCTGGATCTCCAGTTTTAATCCTGATCCAGTTTTAATCCCTGATCCAGTGTGCTCCAGGGCTGCACCTCCAGGTGAAGAGCCTGGCTCAAGGGTTTATCCTCATGCACCAGAGGCCCACCAAAAGGTGGGAAGAAGAGGATGAAAAAGGAGAGGAGACCATCAGGTGCTGAGGTGTAGACAGGCATCATCTCCTTGCTCAGGTGTCTCAGGGCAACAGGATGAGTCTTGGGAGGCAAAGGGGTGACATGGAGCAAGGTCAGCTTGAAGCTGCCTGGCTGGGGAGTCGGGTTTAGGCTGTGGGGTCGAGGTTTAGGAGACAGAGCAGATGCAGAAGGCTGAAGTCCTGCTGTAGGAGAAAGGCAGTGCTGGAGGAGCACAAAGATCCTCTTAGGAATGTCTTGATTTCTTCAGGAATCCCACATGGAGGAAAGGGCCAAATTTCTGCCTGGAACTGATGCTGAGCTGCTTTGTTCTCGAGAAATAAAAGGCATCGCTGCAGAAAGAGGAATGAAACCTTGGAGCTGAATTTTGCTGATAACCAGAAGGCTGATGCCTCTGGGCTGTCAGAGCTGGCCCCAGCCTCACACAGCCCTGGCCCTGCTCTGCCCAGGGTGGACCCACACCAGTACTGTGAATGTAAAACTGCTGCCTAACTTGCTCCTTGACTGATGCAAGTGAAAATTTGGTCCAGAAGCAAGGACTATAAATTTCTCATGCCATGAGCTAGTTGAAGACCCAGAGAGCACACAGCGATGTGCTGGTGTGGACCACCACAGCCCCAGCGACACAGGAGTCTGTGTGAGCTGGCAAAGCCTTTTACCTCTTTGAGAGCAGTCTGTGTGCTGCAGGTCAGGCAGCTTATGCCATGGTGAAAGGGATTACTGCAAACTATGCTGTGTTTTCCAGTGAGAGAATCTGCGGTATTACATTCTTGGCTAATTTTCCATTTTTCTCCTTTGTACAAACATAAAGGGATAAATGAAGTAGAAACACTGCTCCGCAGCTGCTTTTGGTTCGTTTTTGCCCCTCTTGCACTAGCGTAGTAGTAGTAAAACTACAGATTTGGTTGAAATATTTCTGAAGAAATTTTGATCTCCTGGACTCTCAATCAGAGCAGAGCAGTCAAAGCACAGGGAAATAAACGGAAGGACAGGACAATAAATGGAAGAAACGATTCAGGAAGGCAGACAAATGACAATTAAATCCGGGCAGCTCCTTTTCTATTGATTATTGAATAAAACAAGCCGAATTCCTCTGTGGGATGGGTTTGCCCATGGTTGGTTTTAAAGAGATATATGATTGCAGTGGTGAGAAAAAAATAATACTGCATCAAGTCTAAGACATATTTTGTGGCAACATACTATGTTTTTTTTTTCACTGGTTGTGACCAAATGAGTCATCTTGCTTGTAGTCAAAAATAGATCCAGTAATGTAGACTAAAAAAATAAACCAGCAATACATGTGGTTATGAACACAGCTGTTACGATATGGGTTGCCTAATTTGGCTATATTCATGAAAACTCTTTCTTTCCAAAGCTTTACGCACTTAGTTTCATCATCAAAGGATTATCTGTAGTCAGTAAAGCTTTTAAAGGCATGTATCAGTCTGAGCCTCCGAATCCTGTAAGTCTATCCCTAAAGTAAGGAATGACATAGAGTGCTTATGAAGAAAACGAATCACACTTTTTGCCATTTTATTTTTTGAATCAAAGACTTGGTTTCCACTTTTGCCTTGGCCATGCTGCTCACAGGAAGTTGTTCCCATGTGGATGGACCTGTTGGGAGGTGGCTGCCTGGCATGATCGGCTGAAGCCCCAGTAGCATCCCTTGCCCAGGTGGCCACGGTGCCAGGGAAGGAGTGGCTTTGTCCACCTGGTAGGGAGGCAGATCTGGGAAGGGAGGAAACTGAATGAGGCAAACCCTCTTGAGAAAGCTGTGGGCGTACACGAAGAAACTAAGGAATGTCCCAGAAAGGAGGTTTCAGGGTGAAGGGCTGTGTTTAGCTGACGTATGTATGTGGCTGCAGAAGGTCAGTAGATGGATCCAGAGGGCACTGTTCAGGCAAGGCACTTGAGATGATGGGGGTGGTAGGGCAGACAAAAGCCAGCTTTGGAATGGCAATGGGAGCCAGTTGTGGTGCTTAAGCCATGGTGAAGCCATCCTGGAGCAGGAACAGTTTAATTCAGGGTTATAAATCTTTTTGCCTACGAATAAGAGAGATCTCTTGATTCAGCAATGCCAGTTCCTTATTGTGCATTCTAAGTACATGTATATGAAGTAGTTGCCTTCTGGTCTGGTCCTGCACCAAGTATCTGTGTCACCCCCCGGTGTGTTTCTGTATCAGGCTCCTGGATTTGTCTTTACATGAGGACTGAAGTGTTAGGGCATTAAGACCCTTACTGCCTGAGCGAGAAATCTTAGAAGGTTGGACAGAGCTTTGGGTGACATGGTCTAGAGTGAGGAGGCCCTGCCTATGGCAGGGGGTTGGAACTGGATCTTAAGGTCCTTTCCAAATCAACCCATCCTGTGATTCTATGATTCTATGAATACAAAAGTAACAAAAGTAATTCTGAGATAACTGCAGTTAAAAAATAGAACCATTAACAAAGTAGAACTAGCCTTATCTGATGCTTCTAAAGAAGAGTCATTTTATGGATTAAATAGATTTTAATTATGACACTAAGAGTCCTCGTTCAACTTTCCAAAGGGCACATCTGAAAACAGCTCAGGAATCCCAGAAAGAAAAATACTCAAACTCAAAGGTATCTCCTCTTCAAAATGCCTTCTAAATTGAAACACAGCCCCGAAAGTGTCTTTCCCAGCTCAAACTTCTAACCCTCTTTTGGAAGAATTTAAGACCAGCCTTTAACAAAACATGTAGTAATGCCCGCTAGCCCTTCCAAATGCATCCCTGCACCCCTAGGATGGACAAAGGATGAGGATTTCTCGCAGTGTCCTTTATGAGAACACTAGTTTTCATGTTCAGGTTGTGCCTGTTTTCCCACTTTATATTTGTGTTGCCACTCGCAGTGTATACCGCACGGTGCCTCACTCATTGACTGCCCATGTAATCATAGGTACCAGTTGGAACAATCTGCTCCTGCATGGTAGCATGTTGCCATTTAAATCACTACCAGGATGCTTCAGTAACTCCTTTCAAAAGGTTGCCATATCACCACCATTACTCACTGTAGAAGGACCCATTGTAGTTTGATAGTAGGTGTCCTGTTTTCTTAAATTAATGATATACTGCAGAACTGCTAGCATGTATTTAAGTTGCCATTTACTACAGTAATATATATTAATCAGCCTCTAAAAGAAGAAATGTGCCATTGTTGGGAGGAAGTAAAAGAAAATTTTATGTTACCCTGGGCTGTCTTGTTTCTGCAGGGACACAAGAAAAATGGTGTTTATCATTTGGTATTTCAACAGAAAAACACTGTAGGGCCTTTCAAAATCCATCTAGCTTAACTGGTTGCTCCCAAGTTCAAAAAACAACTATGGATTTAAAAGAAAGTATTTATTTCCTTATAGTTTAGCTACAGTTTATCAAATGTTCTTGCAAGCTGAGACCACGCAGCACTTAAAAAATGAAAGGCATCTCTGTACCATACGGGCTGCTTCTGAGCAGTGGCAGACAAAATCACAAATGTAATAGTTTCCATTATTTAATGAAATGGTTGTAAGGGCACCAAACATCACCAAAGGATTCCAATTCAAGTATGAGCGTACATGCCTAAAACATGAGCCCAGCTCCAAAACGCAAACTCTGCCTTGCAAAGAGACTTTCACAAGCCTGTTCACTAGGATGGCCCCATGTAATCAGCTCTGCGTCCAGCTCTGCCCTCACATTGCTGATTACTGCATCTAGTAGCTCTCCCAGCCTCAGGCAGAGCTCAGACTGCTGCACTACAGGCTTTTCTCCACTTCATAGCCCTATGAGCCCCTATTGTTATCTCTTCTTCTTGTTCTCCAGGTGTGGATGCCAATAAAAATGTACTCGACTATAAAAATGTGCTGGACTCTAACTATGTGTTTGCACAGTCACACTCAACAGCTCCAGAGAGTCAGGCAAATAGTCCTCTTGTTACACTTGGATGGTCTGAGGACGGGAGGCTGAAAGGTTTTCAGGGAAGGTAAAACCTCTCCAGACCCACTGATAGAACTGGAACCTGTGGTGTGGGTAGAGCTGGGGTCTGATGAGGTCTGTCAGTTCAAAAGGTTGGCTCCTTTTTCCACGTGTATCAAGTCACATAATAAAAGATAGGATCCCTTACCTAACCCAGATTTTGTCCAATAAGATTGAAGGACAAGGAGCTTCACAAGACCCACTTACATGAACAGGGCAATTCTGCATCAGAGCCGCAAAGGATCATCCTTATGCTGTAGCCACAAAATGATCTTTTCCTTGGGGAAGGTTTTTGTACTTCTGTCAGTAAGAAGTCCGCCTGTTAACCAATGAAGTCCTTTGTTTAATTCATGTTTAACCAAAAATGACTAAGACTTCGGGCCGTACCTAGAAATCTGACGCACCATAATCTCTGTGTCAACACAGGTTAATGGGTTGGTTTAGGCAATCTTAGCTTTTGAAAGGGATCTGCTGTGACTGGAAGGGAAGGAATGGGCTGTTTTCACCTCTTCTTTGTCCTGGTTTGCAGTTCCAAATCAACTTTTCAGTATGAATTTCTTCTTCTTTTTCAAAGCAACAGCTATAGGGGCCATTTTTGTGGCACCCTGAGCACATGGGGGTGAGCTTTATGAAGGGGGAACTTTATGAGGCTGGGGAATGCCATGTTCACACCTACCTGCCTCATCAGGCAGCTGAAGTGCCTTTCCAAACCTGGCTCAAGCAGCTTAGACTAGCAGCTCTTTTTACCATGAACAGTGAATTTCCTTTCTTTTCCCCTTCCATTTCAGTTCAGACCATTCATTTTCTGTTAACACAGTGTAGGATTTATGGCTGTGATTTAGTAGGTATGAGTTACCTACTCCTGTCTCAAACATGTTGCCAGAAGTCTGGCATCCTACCCCTTCTGACATTATGTGGACATTCCCTTATTTATCTCCATTCCTCCATTAGTTTTGTGTTAATCTTGTTTATTACCTCGTTTTTACTCTTCAAAACCTCATTCATCTTGCAGAGGCTCCCACTCAGATGCTGTCTGCTAATTTGATTTAAGGAGCTGTAACTCTTCCGACCTGTCATTGGAAATATGCCCTCCTTTAGCCCAGAGCTGCTTTAAGGAGCTCACAGTCTGAATCAGCATTGAGATGGAGGGGTTATTAAAACACATCTCTGTCTAAAGAGTCAGGATGGGAGAGAAGCACATCTGAAAATGACACTTCCCAACAAAGGCCCTCCTGTTTTTAGTCAAGTTTGATCCGCTTGCTGCTGCAGGGAGGTATAAACACCAGGGTCACACACTCCTGTCCTGCTCTTGTAGCAGGGGCCGCATGAACTCAGAAAGCTGCAGGAGGGGGAAAGTGAAACCTGAGATTTTTCAGTTCCCAGCTGAGATGTGGGGGCACTGTAAAACCGTTATTCCCCGTCAACACGCTCATCTCCATCTGTCTAGATTGAGTGATTCCCAATACGTGGCCAGAGCATAGGCACACACTGGAGTGAATGGTGGAAGATGCTGCTCATCGGGCAGAGCAGTTTCACATGCTCCAGGAAACGTCAGCTGCTTTGAGATCTCTGTTAATCACCTCTGGGTCTACCCCACCAGTGTTTCCTAACAAACCTGCTTGAACAAGTCTACATCCTAAAGCCCAAGCATTCTTTCTTCGAGTGCCAGGGAAGTAATGGAAAAAGAGCCCAGAGACAGGGAAAGGCAGGCATGCTGATCTGGGAAACTAGAAATGGAGCTGAGGGATGTGACCAGAAGTGCTAAACAGGGGACATGGGATGACTGGCATGTGATGAGTACGTTGTTGGTTATTTCTTAGGGATGTGGTGCTGAAACCCATAATTGGGAATAAAGGAGAGGATGTTTCATGACTGGAAAAGATAAAGGTGTATCTGTTCCCTGATTTGGTCTTTGAAACATCTCCCTTCTGGGAAATTGATATAAATGAGAGACATACTTAAGTTACCATCTGAATAGCACTAATATATTAATATTTCAATTCAGTAATGTAGGCTCAGTAAAATAAACAATGCCAACACGTAGAACTCTGTGATGTGCAAAATAGAAAGTCTCTTCTCATTTACTTGAAGCAGAAATGATCATGTTTCTGTTAAGCTCGATAGCTTACTCTCAGAATGGTGGTGTGGAACATTTTTCTCTGTATGCATCATGAATGCAGCTGAAATACTCTCAAGTAATAGTGGCTGATAATAACATAATAGGAAAAACGAGGGAGTGATGTTACAGCTTGCAGCATATCTGGATCTTACACAAACAGACTTAATCTGCTGTCCAGGCAGGGGCTCCATGACCAGTAGTACAAAGTCTGTGGCTTTTCATAAGACCTATAAAAACATATTTATTGCTCCTAGTCCCTAATAGCTGTTTCCATGGAAGCCTCACATGATGTTATAATCCGGAGTTATAATCTGGAGAAGGTGCTGTTTGATATGGAACATGAAGTTCCCAGTGTTTGAGAAAGAAAGTGAATTGCTGGTGATGCTTGACTGTGACCATGGTGCGTACATCCATCCATCCATCCATCCATCCATCCATTCCAAACTGACAAGCACTCACATTCACCACATGGTTTCGGAATGTGGCTATCAGCAACAGACAAAGCCAGATTTACAGCTCCTAGTTGCATAGCAGCATGTGGAAGTAAATCTGGGCAAGGGAATTTCCTTGTACTTGTCACTATAAAGATTTTATACAGCACATTTCCAGCGGAATTATCTATCTGTATAATCACATCAACAGTACAGGAAACAGAGTGCTACATAAGCATTATGAAGAGATGCTTCTGCATCTGCTATTCATTTGACTGGGAATATGATAATGCAGTTCCAAATAGTGTAACTGGACATTGGCATAAAAGAGCACAAAGACAGATTCAATTACTCTAGCCCCCAACAGGCAACAAAAACTAATTAGCTCAGTAGGCGCATGCTGGTAGGAAGGCAAGAGTGAATGCCCAAAGAAAGGATGTTGAACAGACCAATACACAGGTAAATGGAGTTTGCCACTTCTAGGTAGACAAATTTATGTTTTATAAATGATAAATTATAAATGACTTTGCTAACCTTATTGTTACAGCTTGAGCTAGTATCTAATCATTATTCTAATGCTTATAGAGAAGAAATCTTCTGCCTTTTGGTGAATTCTGGTGTTTTGGGTTGAATTGGGTAGTGAGTAAATGATGATTAAATTAAAATAAAATGGGACTAGGAAACATATTAATGCAGCATGTGCACGCTCTGTAAGTGGTATTCACATCTGCAAAGAAAGTGGTGATATAGTTATGCTCATAAATTCTGGGGAGGAGAAGTTAGGAATGACAGGGCTGAAATGAAAGCTTGAACTGGGGTTCATGTCTCAGTGCATAAAAAAAGAGCCATACAAGAGAGAAACTCAAACTTATGTTCGGGGTGCCTTAAATAATACAACCCCTGCCTCTCTTCTCATGGTCAGTTGTATTCAGAGCAGAAGGTTTCTCCAAGGATCTTTACGTATCTAGCCTAACTCACACTGCATGCAGCCTTTCTCCCAGCAGCAGCAAGACCCCTCCAGCCCCACACCTCTGTGAGCACAGTACTGAGGACTCCGGACATTTGGGGCAATTCAGGTGAAACCCGCAAATAGGAGGAAAAATTCCCGCTGGGAGAAGGGAGGAGGAGCTGGCACAGTCACAGGACAACCCTGGTGCTCCTCTTGGACCAGCTCCAAAGCCATTGCAAGGGGATGGTGGCTGCCACTCACCTGAGGCATGTTAAAGGCTGAGCACGAAGCCTGGGGACATCGGGTCTGGGGCCTGTGGGGCCTTGCAGTCTGTGAGAAGGCAGAGCTTTACCCAAGCCTGAGCCTTTGAGGGCTGCTGGGACGGGTCGCTGACCTCTGTCATATTTGTAATTGCTGTTTTATGAGCAGTAAAGAACTGTGGAGTCTAAGGGAAAAGAAAAAATGAAGAAGGCAAGCAAACAAGCTGGAGAGTAAGTTAGAGCTACCCAGAGATTTTTGTAATTCATTTTCTGGCCTCGGTTACGGTTTTATGTGTCTCTTTCCTTAAAGCAGTCAATAAAAACAGTCCTTGCTATGGCAACGACCTCCTTCATCATTCAGACAGACATAACCCACCATTCTAAGGATGCTCAAGACAATTAGCACTGAAAACTTTTATAGACAACGTATTTTAATGGAGCTACTCGTTTGCATTAGCATTTTCCATTAACGCCTTTGGGTTTAATCATTCAAAACGTGCATTAGTGATCAGATTCCAGCGCTCTGTGGGGATAATGAAAAATGGAAATTTTTCAGGGATGGTGCTTCCTTGAGAGATCCACGTTTGGAAGGGAGCATCCCGGCCTTTGATGCACACACAGTGCACATCCGTAAGCACTCGCACTCGGAAGTCTCAGCAGAGCCTGATCCTGAATCGAAAGACGAAACCGCTCTTTTTAACTTCCAGCTGCAGCGTGGTACATTCCATATTTGCAAAACAGAGCTTGGCACGTCTGCATAACGCATGGCTGTGGAAAGAGTCATCAGGATGATGTATTGAAACGCAGCCATCTCCATTATGGTATGCCATGTATGTTTTCAAAAGCTATTTTTAAAATTAATAGTACTCTGTAATGCTGATAAAGGAGAAAGCATTTATAATTTGTTGCACTCCCAGCCTCTCTCTAAACCCACATTAGTCTGCTTTCCACGGGGCTGCAGTACATTTTCTAAAGGTATGATGGTTGGAAATTTATTAATAGTGTATTACGGGAACAAAATTTTCATTGTTTAACGGGTGCATCTTTATAAAGTGTTACATAAAGGCTGCTCTGCTTACTTCGCACCATGAATTTAAGTCTCAATACTTTATGTTAATGCTCCTAGTGCTCACTGCCATATGAGCATTCATGCTTATCTCACAGGCTTCTTGCTCTTGATCGAGGGGTTAAGGAAGGTACAGCTACACTGCCCAAGGAGACACCTTCAAAAGCTCCAGCTGGTTCATGTACTTACATTAATGTGGATTTCAAGACAAGGTATTTAATTCCACTGTGAAAGCTCCGAGAAAGAGCACTTTGCAGTGCATTCAACTTCATGCCCATAGCACTGATTTTTTTAACCATCAGGTTTGAAAGACCTGGATTTGCAAGAAACTGAGATTCAGATGGTATGAATCATTCTCTAGCTTTGTCCTTCAAACAGGCATCTCTCTAAGCCTGCAACTAACACAAAGAATGGAACCTTCTGGCAATTTACCTCTTTTCTCGCTCATAAAGTCAGGACCTGCAGGAACTGATCTGACCTCAGCAGAGAGCTTGCTGCCTGCACATCCTTCTGTATCTCCATCCCTTTGCCACATGCCTTGCAGGTCATGCCACCCTGTTTTCTGTCTCCATCCCTGAAGGCTTTGTAACTCCTGAGCACTGAGAATCAGCAATCGGTTTTCTACCAGGTGCTCATAGGAAGCCAGACCAAGCAGAAATATTTCTGCTCAGGAGACACCCTGACATGAGGGTATTGCTCACAGGAGGGAGCTGCAGGTCTTGGTTACAGCAGATTGCCCTGCCGCAGGGGTGGCTGCCCTAGAGCCCCTCTGCTAGCCCTGCAGGGCTGATGCATGGTGGAGGGAGCACTGCAGCCACCTCACCTCCTGGCAGGATCACACTGGGCTGACGGGGGGAAAGCTCTTCCCCAAGGATGCAGCACCTGTGGCTGAAGGCCACCGAGACACAGTTAAACTCCCTCTCTGCTTCCAGAATAGCACCATATAAAATACTTGATGTAGTTGGACAAAAACTAGGGCATAAATATACCCAAAAGGGTCTATCAAAATTATTAATAGTGTTTTTCTAACCTCTTGAATGAGGAGACACTCACTTCCAACAGCACTGCCTGTGTTGGCATCCTTGCTTTTTTTTTTCCAAAGAGGTTTAATTGAGTAAGGTATAAATAGCATATCAGTAAACAAGACCTTTTGGCTCTGTGAATCATGTCTAAAATATTTGCAGGCCCTCCACCTCTGATGGTGAAGAATGTGCTCATTAGGCTGGTCCAGATGCATTCTGCAATCCAGCGAGAACCTCATTCTCCAGTAGATCAATCACTGCAATGTTAATGTACTTGTTTGCAGACAACATGCACTACAAGGCTATGGCAGATGCTCAAAGGACCTTGGTGTGTGTGTCCATTAGAATTCCCAGATTTTCAGAGTTCCGCCCAAAAAGGGTTTTGACACAGGAATCGCAAGAACCTGTGTTTATTTTATGCCATTTACTTTACCCCCTGCCCCTAAGTATTACAGAATGACTCTAAAACATCCCATAAAGGAACCTGTACTGAAAGCAAAATGGACACTGCTAAAAGGGAGCAATTGCTACTCTGAGTTTACTTACTTGGGTATTTCTCAGCTGACCATTTAAGCAACAAACATCTCCATTTAATCTTGTGTTGGTAATCTGAATGAATAGTCCCCATCATCTTCAGGAATGCGTTTTATTTCTCTTCAGTGATCTCCATGGCATTAATTATGCATGTTTAAGAGCATATGGAAGTTTGCAGCATTGGAAACTACCTCTAAAGCTGAACTAGACATAAAGCCATGTATATGTGTGGATATGTATCTGCACACTACCCAACTAATCACCTGAATAATGGAATAGACTTGTAAAGCTACAGTCAAAAAGTAGAGACAAAATACCTCAGAGGTGAAGGGTACACTGAGTATGGTTTTCACCCTAATAATGACTGTGAAATGCCTAGATCTACACGTATTCTAGAATATGCTTAGGTCCCACATCCTTCAAATTTCCTGAAAATGGAAATATGGGGATTGGAACTTTTTTTATCTTGCCTAATTCCTCTTGGAGATTTAATTTGTTTTATTTATAGAATGCTTTTTATCTGATGATTTCAGAGTGCACTCACTGCTCATCTTAACTAGAAAAAAAGGCAGGCAAGCAAGCCAAAAGGAGGACACAGGAGACCAGAGACCAGGTCACCTGCCCGAATGACCTGTTGATAATTCCTTTTATACACCACCAGCATCCCTGATGTCCACTTCCAGTTTGAACTGAACACTGGACTATAAAAAGGCAAAAACAAGTGGTGTGCTAGTTGTGGTCTCCAATGATAATCTGCAAGCTGAGATATTTTACTAGCTGCTGCTTTTAAGCCTCCTGTCCCCTGCGAATAACACATATAATAACTGCAATAAATATATTTTATAAAGCTTCCCAGCTCTGTTTCTGAGCAATTGCATTACACATCTGATATTTTATCACTTCTGGTGGGGATTTAATAGCTTGAAACTGAAATCCTGCATGGCACAAAACAAGACCCAGATGCCTTTCAGGGACAGGTGGGTTTGGATGATTGTATTGTGGGAATTATCTTACCTAAGCATCACCCCGACATGGTTTAGTGGTGTACCTGGCAGTGTTAGGTTTATGGTTGGACTAGATGGTCTTAAAGGTCATTTCCAACTGCATTAATTCTATGATTCTGTGTGGGGCACAGTGATTGCTGCATTGTCTCACAGGGTGCAGAAGCATTGGGCTCCTGTGGAGAAAAACAGCAGTGAGCATTAATGAAACTCTTCAGTGTCAGTGCTGGACATTGGTGACCCTCTGCACAGCTCAGTGGAAAGGAACTCTTGGGTCGTAAATGTTTCCCAGTATTTTCAAGCTATCACCTGCCTGTTTTATTCCAGAATCTAAGGGAGAAGAGTACTTGCTGTATTCAGGAAATGCACCCGTGAGTTCTCACCGGTGTGGAATGCACTGAGCCTCACCCTGATGCTGCTTTGCACCCTTGCAGATCCCGCTGCTTGAAATAAACTCCAATTTCTCTTATCAGCTCTTAGATTAGAAACTAATAAAAATCTCAAGCATAATGGATGATTTTATTTTGGTAGTCTTAGTGCTAAGTAAACTCAGAGATAAGAAATACAAAGAGCCTTACACTACATATAAAGTGACTATTTTTCAAGTATTTTACAGCCTAAGAGAAGAACAAGAGAACCACTCCCAAATCTGTATCCCTGAAAGAAAGCCAAAGCACAGGTTGTACTGAGAACAAGGTGAAATGGTCAGACATGAACTAAGGTTTGTTTGAGATAAATCTCAGTTTATATTTGCAGAAAAACACAGGCTGAGATTCTTCTTTGGGAAAAGTGGAAAGATTGAAAGATGTTCTTGACCATTTCACATTTCCCTGTCGTCTGTTTGCTGGTAACAGTTTCCCCTGGTCTTTAGCATACCCAAGCACACAGCTCTCTCCAACAAGCACAGAATCACAATACGCTGCAGGAAGGCAGGCTGCCCTTGATTAAGGTACAGCAAAGTAAACTGCTTTATATTATGTGCATGGAACGAGGTAGTTCTTACTCTGTTACTTTTGCAATCTTAGAGTGCATTTAATCAGGTAGTCTCAAATGTGCATTATCATGTACAACTTTAAAAGAAAGTAAAAAATGTCTTTTAATTCTATTGCCTATTTCCAGGCACTGCACTTCCATGTGCTGGGAAAGCTCATCTATTGCAATGAATCACACACTCCTTTTTTGTATAATCACCAGATCCTTAAACTGGCATGGCAGTAACAATTCACTTAAACTGTTTGTAATCTTAGTACAAGCTCCTCGGTGCTGTAAATCAGCATCTCCCTGCTGACTCTACTGAAGCTACACTGATTTCCTCCAGATCTGAAACTACGATATTCATTTTTTTAACTGAACCTTATTCTTCATTGATGTGACATTTATGAATGTTGCAGATATGTCTGTGTGATGCCGTACGAAAGAACACAATACAAGGAGATAGTCTTCAGTAAAAAAAGCAGACAGTTGATTCAGAAAAATTCCCAACAGTGCTACTCATGTTCCTATACTCCTCTATCACTTGAAGGCATTAATTGCAAATCCCAAGCCCAGCCATGGATGTACAGTTCCCTCATTCCTGAATAATTCTGCTGAGATTGTCAAAAACATGGGCTTTTAGTAGCAATGCCTTCTGTGATTTGGTCGCAGGTCTGTTGAGAGCCATTTATCCAGTTTGTTTCAGTATTCCAGAAGTACTGGTTTCCTATAAATCTTGAGAAAATGGAAGCCAGAGTAATGCTCCTAATATGCAAATTGAACCTTACTGAAACCTATGAAACAACTTGTAGACTGGAGAACTCCTCTAAGTAAAGCATGGTCCCTGCTAACTTTACCTAGACCTGTTATTCACCATTTTCCTTATTGAACAGAAGCTTCTTTTCTGTGTGATTAAAAGGCCAACACCTGGTTACTTATTTGTAGTGCAAAGAATTCCCCAGATACAGAAGAGTAAACTTGGCAGTGATGTGAAGTAATCCTATGGTCAGGAGCTCCTTCAGATGGTCATGCAGATTTGCCCAGGCTCCACAGTGTCTCAGAGAGCCAGTGGGCTCCCACACCGTTCTTGGACCTGGCTGTGCTATCTGTACTCTGGCTTGGGAAGTGCCTCTTCCTTCAAGGACACCTCTCAATGGGGGATGAAATGCTGAGTGGTGATGTACTCCTCCGTGGATTAAATGACAAAATCTGGCTGCATGCTCATACTCAGCCTTTAGGTGTCCATTAGAACCAAGAAGCGCACATCCAAATATCAAGAAAATAGTGACTGAATAACTCCACCAAGTAAGGTAGCATCCGCCACCTAGAGAGTTATGCAAGAAATGCAGGGGAACACTTCAGTGATTGAAAGTGTACATAAACTTTTCCTCTTAGGTGTAGACAGCTCATACCTATTTTGAGCTCTCCTGTGCTCCTGCACGTTATGAGACATCCTCATTTCCGTGCTGACAGCCCACTGCCAAGGAAGGGATGCCACCCTTCCTCCCCAGAAAACTCACCAGAATGGGGCAGCAGAGTGAGATCATGAGCTCAATCTTGTCTTCACAGCAAATATTGTTGTTATAACATCGAAAGAGAACAAAAGCGCACTAATGCATACTACAGAACAGGGTGTGTGTCTACATATTGCTGGTGATGGCCACGCAGCAGTACAAGGTGCATGAAGAGTGGTATACTGGAAGCCAGCAGAGATCACTGCTTTGGTCCTGGCTACTTTCTCTAATGGAGCAATGCACAAATGTTGTCTTAGTTTTTAATTGTTTCAATTAAAAATCTCTTACCTGCTCATACAGACAAGCAACAAGGATGTAGACTTGCTATCACATGAAGTCTTTGAATAAGGAATGGGTACCAACCCAAGCACACAGTCACTGTATGGGGCAGCCAGAAGAACTACACACATCTGGCACTGTCTTACCTCACCTGAGCAAGGTGCACCTTTGGGGCACACTGCTGAATCTCATTTTTGCTTAAGAATATTTTCTTTTGCTTGCTGCTTTTAGCCTGATGTTGCTCTTTTTTTCCCCCCATCTCTGTCCATTTCTCCCCATCTTGAAAAATGAATCAGTCATCACTGAAAATGCCAGGTCAAGAAATGAAAACAAAGAGCTTACTCCTACAGTAAAAGCACAAGTCCAAATGGTAGACTCAGCCCAACAATCTCCCCCCCCACCACTACAGCCAAAACACAAGTAATTTATTCAATAAATTCTGCCTCATTTTCTTGTCACAAATTGCCAGTATTCACTATTCAGTTCATCACAAAGTAATTCCTGCAGACAATTCTTGAGTTGAAGTTCATTTGTAGTTCATCTTCAGAATTAATTTCTTTTTGTTGGACACATTAATGGAATATTACTTGTAATTCTTCTAATGAGACTTCCAGCATGAACACTTGCATTTGCAAGTTCAAAATAGGTTTTATGGAAATATTCCCCACTTGGCTAAAATTGATTTACAAAATGTCCCAGTAAATTGCTAAATATTCATGAGAAGTGGATATAAAATACCCCTGAGCAAATGTGAAGCCAGCTAGCCAAGTATTCTGGGTTTACCTCTTGTATTCTTACTCTGTTACTGGTTTAAGTTTGGAGCCACAAGGAGAAAGCAGGTTTCTGCCTGGAAACCTTGTGAGTGTGGGGAAAGAGAAATCCATTTGCTGTCTGGATAAGAGATGTGTATAGATTATGGGAGATGCCAGCTGGGGCTGGGTCTTTCTTCTCACTGCTTCCCATTTCCTAGCCCCAGGAGCTAGCCCCACAAGTGGAAGGCTAGAGGCAAATCTGGTGTCTGGGAGATCTCTGTGCATCTGCAGCACCTGATTGTGGTCCTGCTGTCAGCAGGCTCATACTGCCGTTGCTGTCCATGAAACCATGCCAGGGCTTCACATGAGCCTCAGATTTTGTGGTTTCTGGAATACTGTTTCTTTTTTGTGGGCTTCCTTTTCTTTCTCTGTGACACATCCTGCCACTGCTGTATTCAGCTCAAGGTGTCTGCTCCCACCCACAGCTGCTGGAGCTCTGGCCATTGGAGGCTCTGAGGGAGCCTGGTTTCCCAATGCATCTGGTGAGTGCTATTCCCCACCTCTGTTTTCCCGGTAACATTCTGGGTTAAACGTTGTCTCTTACTGGATTCATTTTTAAATGTTTTTAATCTTTATTTACAATACTCTTGTAATAATCTTCCTACATTGGATTTTTAATCTGTTCTGTCGGAGATGTTGTCTTCTCTGCACTAAAAGAATGGAGAGTTAATGAGTGACCTTACTTCTGTATTGAATCTTCTTGATTTCTTTTAGTTTAAAATCCAAATCCATAATCCCTTGATCAAGAACATGGAGAAGTTAGACAATAATATTTTTCATGGCTCTACTGAGAACAAGAGTGTTCGATGCTTCCGTAGAGATACCAGAAACATGCGCAGGGTTATTTTTGTCAGAGCCTTTGCCAGATTTCTCTGAGCTCTGTGTCTATTGAAAAAAGGAAAGGCCTTATTTAAAAGCTATAACCTTTACCACTAGCTTCTGCAGGTGAAATCCCTGGCCCCTGAAGACAAGGCAGAGCTCTCATTCAGATCTGAGTCAATATCTTGGCTTTGAGCGATGAGGGGTTACTGGTTGCATCTGGCCTTCAGGTCAGAACACCAGGGCCCTTTTCTCTGTTTTAGTAGGAATACTTCTGTGAGGGCTCTGGCACCCTGACGTCCTCTCTTGTAAAGCCATGGGGCTCATGGTGGGAGGTCAGCCAGGGCGCAGGCTCCTTGGAGGTGCAGGCTCACCCCAGATCATGACCTGAACAGTCCTCATGGGCTGAGAGGAGCAAACCCCAATGAAGCTGTGGAGCTGAGCAGGGCTTTGCAGCCAGGACTGGGCAGGTACCTGCACTGCTGTTCCCTCATCACTGACACACTGACGTAATCCTTAACCAGCAGCATAGCCGGTGCACTCAGGAATAAATACCATCTGGCTCATTAAGACTTGGTGCTGCAATATCATGGATTTGTCCCCGTGGAAGGCTGTATATGTAAATGCAGAGTGAGCTTCCCAGATGCCAGGAGCCAGCGGGGAACTTCGCTCCAGTAAAAATAAAATCAGCTGAGCAAGTCTATCCTTAATCCTCTCTTATTCTTTCAAACAGCCAGGGCTCAAAGGGATTTGCAGCATGTTTCTGAGGATGAAGTACTAGTGATAAACACTCATGCTGGGGCTACTCCTCCTACATCTTTAATTTCAGTTACACAGAGCAGAAGCCAGATTAAGGAGAAGTGCCAGGATCAGAGGTGAACAGGTGACATGTCTTGAGGATGTGGATCCTGTAGCCTTTACACGCTTCCATCAAGTGCTGCTTGCAGCAGATCTGTTAGCATTTGAGGTACATATACTAAAATAAACTGCATAGAAATAACCACAGGTCTAAGAGAACTGACAGCTCTGTGGGGAGGTTAAGGCTTTACACTGCCCTGTCATGCCATGGGTGTCAAAACAAATTATGTTTCCTGGAGAAGAATTTGTGTGAGCTTGTGTTGCCCTAATATTAGAAAGAATCAAAGACTATGGAGAAGGCCAGAAAGCTGCCAAGGCTCATACCAGAGCAACACAGGATTCAAGGAAGCGGTGACAGGACTGGAAGACAGCGGATGTAGCCCCAAGGCACCAAGCACCTGCACTGCTGCATCTCTTGTGGGGATGGGTATCCCATCAGCCTCAGGCTGGGAGGTCTTAAATCTCCTCTTTCCTCCAGATAAAGCACTTGGGGGGGATATCTGGCCAGCTGGGAGCTGCTGTTTCAGAAAGCAGATTTGTCATCAGCAAGAGCATCTCTTCAGCGAAACCTGGGCAGCAGTATTTCGATGTGAAACAGCTCATCTTCCAAAGAGCTTTTATTAATATTTTAAACTTGGCCTTAATCCTGCTGTATCTACTTAGCTAAAATGAGCAATGACAGATCAATTGGAATGTTGATTGAGGAAGTACTGAAAGGTTTGGCTCTGAAAATGGAAAATCTGACTATCTATCTAACAACATGACACGGAGACCTCTCCTTAGATAGTAATGAGAAAACATCCCATAAGTGAGCCTGGGTGATTCTTTGCATATTTCTTGTTCACTCCTTAGAGAACAATCTATGTCCCTTAGAAACAGAAGACAGAGGAGAAATGGAAGAAATGTTCTCAGAGCAGAGCTCCAGCTGGAAGAAGGCCTCCTCCCCGTCCTGACCTGCGCCTTCCACATCTGAATTGAGAATGATTTCCATTTATTTGTTCCAGTTTCACAGCAGTTTGTGATAGCCCTGATGTGCAGGAGTTATCACATATTCCAGAACTGGGTTTTCATTTGGTCCATCAGAGGCTGCTGTAATTCTATTGATTTCAGTGGGTAAAATGTCCACTAACTTCAGCACAAATTAGCTCAAGCTGTAAGTTGGTAATGTCAAAACATGGCACAGATACTACTAATTTTGCAGATTTATGTAGTTATTTTGAATACTTTCTAGCATGAGCCTTTTCTATAATTAGGTATAAAGAGTATTTGCCTTTAAGGAAGAAACAAAATAAATCAAGTGTCTTGATAGAAGTCAGCAGCTCATGCTTATCCATGATTAATTACATGCTACATCCAAAGTAAAACAAACTCAAAAGGAAAACAAAGCAAGCCATTTGTTCTATGGAGAACAAAAATGTAACTATTTTCACTTAATAAAGTGCATTTTTAACTCTGATTCGGAGAGAATTCAGGTTTGTTTTTTTTTGTTTTTTTTTTTTTTTTTTTTTTTTTTTTTTTTTTTTTTTTTTTTTTTTTTTTTTTTTTTTTTTTTTTTTTAATTTAATTTTTTGTTAATTTTTTGTGTGGGTGGG
>NDXB01000293.1:87039-149932 GCA_002631895.1 Agapornis roseicollis
TTTTTTTTAACTCATCTCTGGAATTAAAGAAATTTTGGATTTTGTACTGAAAAATGAATTATTTGGAAGTATTTTGGGGCAGGGGGCTATGGGCCAACACGTGAGGGGATGATTAAGCAGGAGATGGCTGGTGACGCAAGTACAGCTGAAATGGTTTTTTCTCTGTTACGAAGAGCAACCCATGGGGCCAGCTTATGGTAACTCCAAGCGCAGCTTTGCAGGGATGCGGTGCGTGCATCCTGATGTGCAGTCATGGGAGGGCAGTAAAAATAATGCACTGCCACTCTGTGACCTGTCAGAGCAATTGTAATGAATGAGGTAGTGCCAGCTGCAGGAACAAAAACCCACCAGCAGCCTGCAGGTATAGTGCTGCAGAGATAACCAGGAGATTCTCAGTTCACACATCCCAAGGTAAAGGGTTAAAGGAAGGGTTAGCCACAATACAACAAAATAGCGGTGGGCTCACATCTGGGATTTCTTACTTATTACTCACCTCCTGTAGATGCTGGATGCTAGACAGCTCTTTACACAGACAGCAAAGAACAACATTCAGCACAATAAGTTATAAACCTGACGTTCATTTCTGAGGCATTAAACTGCTGACACTCACTGTGAACATGTATTCCCAGCTGCTGCTGCTGCGCCATACCTTCGGGATCAAACCTCAGCTTTATTTCTATTCAGCAGGTCCTCTGGTATTATCACCACAAGCTATCTTTGGATCCAAAAAGTCAATAATGTAAAATCCACAGCACTGTGGGTGAGAAGCTTAATATTTTCTTGCTCTGCAGAACACAGCGCATCAAAGACTAGGCTACCAGATGAGAAGCAACAGTTGGGACCACAGGAGCTGGAAGGGCAACAATGGGCTCTGGAGCTGTGGAACTGGGACAATACCAAACGTTCTACTGCTAAAAGGCATTTCAGACAGGAGCCGAGAATTTCTGAGGAGAACAGGAAGGAAATAAAACATATGGGGTTTGAATATGATTGAAGCTTTACTGATATAAGATAGTCCTGAAAAAGTTTGTGCCATGTACAAACATAAATCTGGAGAGACAGGGGGATTGCTTTGGTGAAGGCTCTGACCTTGGGCTGAAGAGTTATGAATGGAAACTACTACTTGTGGTAGTGGGCAGGTTGTTTCCTTCTTGCAGCCTAACTGTGCAGCATCCATTGCAGCACTGCTTCCCCTCCAGCTAACACTGACCTGGTTCACATGGATTTGTGCTGCTCTGGGGCAGGAGGTTCTGGACAGACGTCCAGCCCTGAACAGACTGTCAAATGGGGAGGAAAACTCATTGTCTTTGCCACTCTAGTTGCTGAGCTCAGCAGGACCTCAGCAGGAGCTGCACGGGGAAGCACAATGCTACCTTCAGCATACTCCAGGTGAGAAGCTGGCCCTTGTCTGTGCTGAGGTCAGTGGCCAGTGGAGCTGGGTCCCTGTGAGGGTGCTGGGGCTCTCAGGTGGGTCTGGCACCAGTCCTGCTATGTGCCATGTGCCGCATGCCACTTGCCGCATGCCAGCTGCCTCTGTGCTCTCCAGCATCCCTGCACAAGCTGTGCTGGGCAGTCAGTCATGGCAGGTGCTCACCTGGGCTGGGTGGGAGGCCACTGCTGCAGTAACAGCGACAGGGAAGGCAGCAGGGATGAGGATATAATTCCTGGATATAAGTCCCTTGCCAGTCCTTTTTCTAAGCACAATGGCCCATCAGAAGCACATCTGAAACCTTATCTGTTCATCACAAGGGAAACCTGCTGCTTCTTTATCAGTTTCCTCTGATACGATCAGAAAAGCTGACCAAAAGGAGATGCAGGAGCTTCACAAATGATTCATCTTTATTTCGGTTTCCCAGAGTGATGTAGCTCTCTGTGACAGGCTCAGGGAAATATGAAGCATGAGGCATCCGCTGGGAAATGTAAAAGGAAGTTGCTATTCCTGCCACTAAACATCTGTAAATATTAAATGGGTTTTACAAGTACTTTCCAAGTTGCTGAACAAATTTAGAGCTTGAAATGTTTAAGGGAAGGAAGGAAGGAAGGAAGGAGCAGCAGAAGAAAGGATGATATTGACACTGGAAACCTTTTTTTTTCTATATTTCTTTGAAAAACAAACACGTTTACATCAGATTTTTCAATGCCACCTATGAAAGTAAAGCGGCATCAGTAATTCTAGGGTTTGTGGCTTATTTAGCCTTTCACTGAAAATTAATTGTACATGTGTTAACATCTTCGTGACACTTTATTTTTATTAGAAGTATTAATTTTTGTATTCTTGACATGTGATTTTACAGGTCAAGGAGACAAGTGCAAGTAATACTTCCACTGAACAAAGTTAGTTTCTCTATACAGCAGTGGAAAAGTTAATATCAGTCTCTAGCATAAAAACAATAACTACAAAAGAAAAGGGGGAAAAGCAGTGACTATAAAATCTTTCTGATCTGTTTATAGCATTTGCTTCTGCTGACTAGAAGACTCTGCTCATTTGGCTTTGAAAAGCTGTCAATAGGTACAAGCAGTGGTTAAAGGATTCAAGCTGGAATCTCTGTGTTTGTAATCACATGGACATAAACTGGACCAAAATCCAGCTGCTATGAAAGAAGTTTCCCTGTGCCACACAGGCAGCAGGCTACTTGGGACAGGGACTGGCTTATCTCCATCTTCAGCAGCCCCCTGCCAGGGCCTGTGATAATACTGGCTCTTGGCTGAAGCTGGCTGCAGTCCTGGTCTGTCCTTCTGCCTTCCACAGGGGAGCTGGTGTTAACACCTGGTCTGCCTGGTGTAAATACCTTTCCTTTCATGGCGCATGAATCCCACTCTGATGCTGCAACTTGAAATGTCCTTGCTCCTCAGAGAAGCCTACAAGTGTAAAAGCAGGGATACAGCAAAGCATTAGTGTCCCCAGAACTTTCTAAAAGAGTTAATGGCCAGGTAGTAGAAGGAAGAATGCAGGGGCAAAGATATGATGAATTATTTAGACATACAGCAATAAGCATAAAAGAGGTGCTTTAAGGGGCCAGCCAGACTAATGTGGAGGTGATATCTATGTTTGGAATACCTGAACTGAGTTAATCTTATCATTTATTAAAACTTTCTATTGAATTAATCCATTAATAATTAACACTTGACAGGACCCATCTCTCTCATGTTAGTCAGAATAGGTTCTGACTAATGTGAGACATGTTAAGGGTGTGAATAAGAAGATCAGAGCCTGTTCCTGCAAGGCAGTGAGTGGTGATTGCTCAGTGCTTGTGCCTTATGTCTGTTCTTACACACAACAGCCAGACCTAAATTTGGGGAATTAGCTGTCACAGCAAAAGCACATCCATACTGATTCTCTGCTGCATGCTCAAAAGTATGGCAAATCTATAAAACAAGGCCCCGGGGCATCCAAACAAGTATTTCATCTCTTTATGCCCATTGTAACTGAAGGCTGGAGAAGTATGGGCCAGATGAAAGGCTGACATGTAGCAGGAGTGGCAGGGGAGGGTTTTGGCTGCACTTAGAAGCTTGTTGCTGTGCAGCAAGACCTTGGGGTATAGGCTTGAGTCACAAGAGTTGCTGGGAGGGGGTCAGATACCGCACTGATGCTATGCTAAACCAGGAATCAAACACTTTATATTCCAAAAGGAGACTCTGAACGCATCCAGACCTAGCTCTTGGTTGTTGCTTAGTTTTGTCTTACCTTCAGGGCACCAGTAAATTAAGGTATTATCTCTAGCGCAGCTCTGAGAAAAGCTGCTCCTTCAGTGAGCTCCCACCTTCCATCCTTCGCGTATCTTCCCTTCCACATCAGTCACCATTTGAAAAGGAAGGGTGGGGGGCAGAGACGGAGCCCTGCAGCACTCCAGTGCCACATTGCATCCTCTCCAGGCGAGGGACTGCAGGGCTGCTCCTGCTGTCAGCAGGCGATGCACTGTTGTCATCCAACTTGGCCCTGCAATAGAGCTTTTACGCACCGCAGCTCTCTTAATTAGACTGCAGCCCCACATAGGCAAGGCTTACTGATGATGTTGTATTTTGTATTTATTTATTCTCACTGTGTGTTAAATGATAATAACAGGTAGCTTAAGGACAGGATCTGTTGGTTCCTATTCCTTGCCCCCATTTCAAGCCTTCTCCTAGGCATTATCTAAATTTATTCTTTATTCTTTACCCAGAAATGATCAAACACAAATGTTTCATAGAGGAAACCCTGGAGCAGGCAGCTAGAGCTTGACCTGAGTCCTTTTTAAATCAATAGGAAAACTCACAGAGAATTGAGACTAAAGTAATCTCTACATAAACTCTCTCTTTAGTCTTCAATAATTAGAGGCTGATTTACAGTCTGGAGGCTGAGATGCTTCACCTATTCAAGTGGCTACTCAAGAATACCTCCTTGCTCCTTAGACAAGAGCCTGATAGAGATACAACAGGTGATTCTTACAGAATCAATCTGTGCACATTAAATTCTTTTCTTTCATACTTATCACTTACCTGCTCTTGCAGTTCACAAATACTTCTAACACAGGGATACTCAGCTTGTTTAACTAAATTGCACGAGTGTGAATATTTTTATTACTCTGCTGGAACATGCTTATTTGGCAAAGCCAAATTCAATTTAATGTGTCTTACCTTTGTAAGCAAGCACAGCCATATTCAGATGAGTAATCAACAGTGGGATGATACATGTTAAATTGCATCAATTTAATTCCAGAATGACTTTGAGTTTTAGAGCACAAACAGGTCTAAAACCAGGAAACTGCAGTTGATCCCAGGTTTTCTACTTATGACAGTAAGCAGAAGCACTGAAATATGAGCTGGCAGGTTTGTTTGAAGAGAGGGGTTCTCACATTATTTAGGCTGCCCACAGATTTTCTAGCACAGAAGGATGGTTTTGCAGGCAGCTCCTAGGATTGGTATGTGAGAATTCAGCTGGGCCTGAGTCTATATTTGAGATGAGGATTTCCCTTTGATTTTGTATGGCAAAGGATACTAAGAAGATCAGTCAACTGGTGCTCATATACACCTCCTGGTAAGCCTGAATTCCATTGAAAAGGAACAGAAATCATATTAATTGCCAAAATCACAAAGGTGCTTCAGTTTAATGCATGAACTTGGCTTTTCCCTTTTAACTGAAAGGTCTTTGGAAGGACCAAAGTGATCTCTCAAGCCAGCCACAGATGTTCTTCTAACACCTCAGTCATGAACAGATTCATTCTGGAGAGGTATGCAAGTTGCATTTCTATTCTACACATACCAACTTGAGACAGACAGTGACATATTTGTGTCAAGTTACACAAGACATCCATAACAGGATTATAAAGTGAAGCCCAATATCCTAATATTAGACTAATTTTCTCATTCTTAGATAATGCTTTCCAGTATGGCTCTTACAGAAAGGAGTAATACTAAATGGGAGAAAACCTCCTATGAACTGACATTTCTGTTGTTGATGTTGAGTGACCCAATATTGCATGAAAAAAGACTTGAATATATCTGACAGATGAGTTTTCATCTCGAAGATGAAAGAAACAATAGTGTCGTGTGAGGTGGGACAGATATATGGAGCTTCAATTATTGAATATGTGACAAAATCATACTTTTTCCCTTGAAAGCATAGCTGAGAAAATGCAGGCAATGGCATGCTGCAAATATAGGTGTAATGAGCTAAGTGTCTGTCGTGATTCACAAGAACAAGCGAGGCTATTTGTTTATCATGATGCAATACTGGAGTTTGGAAATGCAGACAGAAGTGTTGTTCTCTAGATTATTCCTATGTTACAAAGTAATGCAGTGCAGTCAGATCAAACCGCAAATTCCACTGGTTGGTGCTGAGTCTGCAATATCTGTATTACACGTATTTGGGGATTTTCACTAGGGACCACATCTAGGAGACCCTCATGGACTAATAAATTTGCAGCTGGAGCACATAAGAGGTGCTTCTGGAGCACATTTTCTGGTTTAGTTTCATTGGAAAGTAATCACTGCCTTTTAGAAACCACTCTGTGAAGAAAACCAGAAGGGATTAAGTGAGAATGACAGGGAAACTTGCTTCAAAGGTGGTCTCATATGAATGGAAATGCAGAGGGGTGCATTTGTTCTGTGGTCAGAAAGGAGAAACATCCTAGGAAAACAGAAATCCTCAACACCATTGCAGGCATCCAAACCTCAAGATGAATGAAAGTGAGATTTTACTCACCTATTGCTATTCATATTTCAGTTGTGCTTTTGGGTTCCAGCTCTGAACCAGGAATAATCAAACGATTCTGCAGGCAGCCTGCAGTCCTATGGGCATTGTATCTACGGCCAACCTACTCCCACCAGAACCTGACTGTGAGTAAAGAGCATCACAAGTAATAACTTAAGCTTGCATGCTTGACTTTTCTGTCTGTTAGCACTGTATAAACATGATGTTTTATGCCCATCTTAATTGCATAGAAATATTATGTTAAGCTGTAACACTTATAAATGTTTGTCTATATCCTGTGTGTCGTTTCTTTCTCTTTCCTGTAATCACTATGCAATCAAGTATTCCCTGTGCCACCATCGTGCTGCTGTCTTTGCAGTAACGTGTTTACTTTTTCCATATGCTAAGCGTGTAGGCAGTGCTGAAGAGCCAAGCCTCTTCCATGACCCCAGTTCCTCCCTGCCCGGAAGGCAAGGCTGCGATCCTTATTTCTCCAAGAGGCCAGTGTCAGCCGGTGCCATTTCTGGACCCCCACCGGGTGGCACTGTGGTAAAACATGTGATTCCTGCAAGCGGGTGGAATATTGACCCAGCGCCTGCACAAGCATGAATGCCGAATTTTAGAGTTAGGAAAATAGACTGGATTTACGGGAGGAGTATTGATCTCTAATGGAACCGAGTTTGCTGTAAATGATATTTTAGAGAATTTGCCTGTTACTACAAGTCTGCAAAGTGCATTTAGTGCTGACATACATTTTTAAACTCTCTGAAGCTTTAGAGCTAATGAAGAAAACCCAAGGTGATTACAGTATTTATGAATAAAACCTCATTACTTGCTGGAAAAGCTTGGGACACTGCTTCATTTAGAAGCTTACAGCACTGCAAGCAATTATGTACAGGCAGAGTTACATAAACCTTTCAAGTTCCCGGACCCAAGGGAAGGGGTCTGCGAGGAACATGTAAGGATGAGTACAGCGATTACCCCAAGCTGCTTTCTTTCCTCGTACTGATGCTTCAGTAGGTCTCCTTTTAAGTGAAGTTATTGCTCTTTACTCCTCAGGACTGAAAGCAAACCCGCTTGTTCTCAAATGCAAATTGTATTTTAAGAGTTGTAATGTTAACATGGGACACCTGAGATTTTGAAACATTGATATGCCCTCACAATAGGAAGATAATTAGTATCAGTGTTCGTATAGCATCTCTCATTGCTCAAGATCCCTAAAGGACTTTGCAGATAATATGCAGCAGAAGCTATTGTAGCTGTAAACGAGAACATCTGGTCCACAGCAGTTGAAGGATTCCGTTTTAATTCCAGCTCTGCTCCACCCCTAAAGTCAATGGAATGTTTTGCCTTCCAGAGTTGAATGAAGCCCTTTGTTTTCTCTAGGTCCCTGAAAATAAAAGAGAAATGAATTACGATGGTTTTGTTCAGCACCTCTTGCAGAGACCATTTTAATTACACATGCCCTGCTCAGGGAGCTGACTGGCCCATGCAGCAAGTGCAGTTGGGGTTTCTAGACAGCACTCAACCCCACTGGAAATCCTTTCCAGGGTACCGTGGGACGTCTGGAAATTCCAGATAAGTTATAGAGCTTCAGAGCCTTGACAAAGGCCTGACCGTCTCAATAAACCTGACAATATTTGGTAACCTTGAGTGGCAGCAATCAACCCCCAAAACTGCTCACTCTGCATTCACAAAATCATGCAGGTCCCCCAGAGCTGATTAGGTCAATGAACTCAAAAAGCAGAATCCTTCAATACTGCTAGAAGACAGAGGAAGTGAAGAATGAGCTCTGGGAACAAACCAGGTGTGCACATAAGGAACATGATTCCCCAGGTTCCTTTAACCCACAGGGGGTGTATTTTAAGCTGCCAGCTTGTGTTCTGCAGGGGTTGGAGTTGGGATGGTGCTGTCGCTGTGTGCTGGGAGCAATGGGCATGCTGGGACCTGCCTCCCTGACTGCATTGGGCTCTACAGCAGTGCTCCAGTGCAGCTGGTTTTAGCAGCAGCAGCAGGAGAGGATAACCACCAAGTCTGGCCGGGGAAGGATTGCAGAGCTGTTGGGTTGCTGTGAGACACCGTGCTTGTGACCACCGTCTGTTCATGTTTCCACTCCAAGACTAAGAACACTTCCAGGATGCTTCAGTCCTGACTTGCAGCCTGCATATGGCTGTGCTGCGGAGGCAGGACTTCATCAAGATACCAACGAGATACACAGGGGAGCGTGGAAAACTGAAATAGAAGTGTTGCTCTGGCAGCTTTGGGGCAGTTGTTTAAAACCAGAAATGCCAGCCGTCTGGAGACCTGCTGATACAGGTTTTCTTTCCTATGTTCTCTGTGTCATCCCCTCAGACACCCAGCCAAGAGCATTTTTCAGCAGGACGGTGAGTGGATAGATATTGATAGGCTGCTCCTGCCTTTGTCCTCCTGTTCCATATGGTGGGGAAAATTCATTGAACAGGAGCTCTGCTCCTGTTCCCCAAAATGCAAAGTGTGCAACTGCAACCCTTGGTAGTCACCCAGAACCCAGAAACAGGAATGCTGACATAAACTGTGTTCTCCCCATCACCACAAGATGCTCAAAGCTTAGGCACTTTATTTGACAGTGCTTAGGTGATCTCTAGAAAGGTGTAAGCCTTCCTACTCCTACAGTCAAAGGATGCAAACAGCTCTTTTGGGACAATAGAAAGCCAGAACACAAAGTTGTGTCAGAGGCAAAAAGTCTCTGAAGTCTTTGAGGAAAACTTCTCTATTGCTCTATGCAGTGACTATCTATATGAAAAGCTGGGGGATAAGAGGGAGAAAGCTGTCTAGGAAGGAATGGGAGTTGGAAGAAAGGAAGCTTGGTTTTGAGGAGCAAGCTAGAGTATGAATTATGTAAGCAAAACAGGCAGAAAATGGAAATAATGAACAAAAGAGGAGGCTGGCAAACTTTGATAGAGCTGCAAAGCATTTCTGTTCAAATCTCCTTTTATTCCTGGTCATTCACAGAAGTGAAAGCCAAAATGCACACCAAATAAATCCCTTCCTCCTTCCTGCATGCTCCACAACTATGAAATACAATATACAAATATGGTCCACCAGACTGCTTCAGATGAGAATCCATCCCACAGAAACAAGTGAGACTCTTCTGCCTTCCAGAGGCATTTTCAGTCATGCAAATGGGCAGGACACCGGGCTGGACAGACAGTGTGTGACTTTCAATGATGCCATCTGTATCATCCTCTAGTATTTTTCCAATTGCTGCCAATACCTCGAGCAGTGATGCTGTATCCCTACAGACAGTAAAACAAATTAATTTTGGGTTTCTGGACATTTTCCCTCACCATATTGTTTTTAAGATGCTAAATGCCACTCACAGAATTTGCTGAAGGGCTGGTGCTGCTTCAGGTGCATTTCCTTTGCTACCAACTATTTTAAGGCAATGTAAAAGCCATCTTCCTTGTGTTCTTTTGCATCTTCTAGATTGTGAATGTTCCCAGCACTGATTTGGAGAGCAGCACACTTTTTTGCCTTTGTGTTGTCAATGATGAGACACCTCATTCTGCTCTAGGGGATTTTGCTGGATGGCTCTCGAGGGAGGTATTTCCACTCTTGTTCCTCCAAACCACTCCAGAAAACAGCGTGAGAATGTAAATCTTAAGTCAGAGGGAGGACCACAGCAGTAGGAAAACATTAACTCACCCAAATTCCTAGTAGTATCACCTACATGATTGCACCAAGTGACTATCATGAAATTATCCTCAAAATTACTGCTGATTTTATATAAAGCTTATACAACACTTCCCTTGGCAAAGCCATTCAAATCGTGCTGCATATCAGAGGTTGAGTTTAATTCCCTGTGAATTTCTGTGGTATTCATGAAAGGGAGAAGATCTTAGCATGACATTCTTTCTGGGAATAAATTAGTCAGTCCCAGTAACACCTAATGGTTTTAAATATCTTCCTGTGAATTTCTATCAAATATGTTTCCAGATTTAGATGAAACGTGTATTGAAGGAAAACCATCCAGGAAGCTTTTTAAGTGAAGATCAGGGATTACAATAGATGCTTGTATTGCAGCAGTAATATAGAGGAACATATATAGCTACAAAGAGATACTAAAGGCTTGGGAGAAATCCCGCTGCTATGGCAGTGAATGGCAGAACTCATTTCTCCACTTATTTCATTGGCAGCAGCGCTTCACCTCGAAGCTGTGGTTCGTATGTTAAACACACTTGTGCATCCTTCATGACAATTAGCACTGGAAATGCCTGCTGCAGGAGGAGCTGTGCCTGCGATGCCTTCCCGGGGTCTGCTGCTGCCTAACATAGAGAGGGCACTGCTCAGCTGGAACACAGGACCAGAGAACTTTTTCCCATAGATCCTGCTAGATCTCACTGCGCTTTCAGATTCAGGGATGGAGACTCGTGCGATACCTTTGGTTTTGTTCTGCAGTTTTTAATCTCTTCTTTTAGGTTGCACCTCTCAATTCCCTATCCACCTTATACAAACAGGCTCTTTATATAAGCACCTATGCCTTGAGCTGGTATACTTGCAAGGCATATGGAAGAGGAACATCTTGGAAAGGTTTAAAGAAAGCGTCCATGTGACAGCATTGTACTGTTTCTAATTAAAAACCTTCTATAGCTGCATGCTTAGTTATGTTCTGAAATGTTCTGACACTGAATGTGCCTACTGAACAGAGCTGAACAAACCTGATTTAGAGATATTTACTTCGGCAAGTTTCTTGTATGCAAGCCCACTTTGGGGGGACAGTTATTCATAAGGCTTTCAAAGGAGTCTAAAGGCTACAGTCACAGAAATCCGTTTGAAATTCAGTAGCTGTTGAGTCCTTTTGTGTTTGAATTCAGACATAGTTTGAACTTGCCTTAACATTTCATCTCCTTTTCTATTTAAAATGTACCTCCTGCATTTGACCTTGTGGATCACAAACCCCTTCGGGTCAATGGGAATTTGTGGCATGTCCATTATTGCCCCCTGAATTGGCTGTTGTTTGTTGGACTCCAGTATATTTATAGCCAAGAATATTTTTATCTCTTCCTCCAAAGAAACTTTTCCATACTCAGGGGCTCCTTTTATTTGCGGTTTTTATGTTATGTGGGCTACGTGATGCTACTAGGAGATCTGGAGTGTGGATTTTCTCATGAACGTGCCACTGATACATAGCTGTGCTTTGCTTTAAAGCCTTCTGTCCCCGAGGTGCTGTCTGCCTGCCTGTCAGATACTTGCAGCTGGATGAGCAGTAATTTTCTATAGCTGAGCATGGCAAAGATAGAAGGAATTTTCTTCAGCTCCATGGAGCAAATAACTGCACAGCTCTCAGGACAGAGGAGGGATTTTAGCAACTTGACCCTTTGATGTTTGGACCCAGAAATGATTCAGGTTTATTCTATCACCCAGGTGAAATTTAGCTTATCCTGCTCTTGCATCTAGAGGAAGCTGTTGTTGCAGAGGCAGGACAGGAGTCACTCTGATCTTGCACCTTTATAATTCATTGCTGGGTGAATGTCCTTACATCGCGAGGAACTGGCTGCTGTGGAAAAACAACTCAATTCAGATACATGTGGGCTCAGCCAGCCATCCACTGCTTCCTTAGGGAACCACTTAGCTCCCATACCAGGAGCAGCACCAAACCCCACTTTGTATCTTCATTAAAGAGCAGAGCTTCACTCTGGGATCAGGTGGCCCAGTGCAAATGAAGTAACAAGTTAATTTCAATAGTACGAGATACAGGAGTACTTTAAGTTCTTCACATATCCTTGCCAAAATAAAGTGGCTGCATTGATGAGCATATTTCAAAGCCTGGCCCAGAGCCTTTCAGCATCAGTAAGAAGATTTCCATTTATTTCCTTTGGCTTTGGAACAGACACTAACTGAAACAAGCCAGAAATTAAAGTGGATGCAATTTGATCTATACCTGAATGACTTAACATCTACAATGGAGAAATCCAACAAAGTATCATCAGTGTCCAGTCCATAAAAGCATATGGGAGCTTTCTAAAGTCTTAGCAGTCATACCAAGGAGAAACATCTGAAGCTGCATAGAAGACACCAAAAGTTTGGGTCCTTTCATGACTCTTTTTTAACATAAGACAAAGAAGTTTGCACAGCTGATTTGTTCACCCAAATAGGCAAAGGACAGGAGAAATACCCCAAAGTAATAGACAGGAATAACAGGCTACAGTAATGAACTGTTAAAATGAAATACATAAAAATGGGGGGTTTACTACTAGGTGTTTCCCCCTTACCAATCCAGAAAGTGACTATTTATGCAGTTTTCCCCTCAACTCTTTTGTTTATTTTTGAGATAAAACTTACTCTCTAGCAGAGACATGGCAACAAGGCAGTGAAGCTAAGGAGCATCAGTACATTGTCTTAGCTGAGAGTGGAAGTGGCAAGGAACTGTGACTAGAACCATCCCCTAAGCTCTTCCTGCTTCCCTTCCCAGTCTTCTGGACAAAGAATAACATCACTTGTTCATTGATCATTGCTTCCTTGTCAGTGGCTAAACTCCAACTGCAGAACACCTAGAGGTAATGCTAGGCTTTGCAGGCTTCTCTCCCAAATCCAGCTGTGAAAATGCTGCTGTGGAGAACTTCTGCCTGGCTGATGCTCTTTACTCACTGCTGCTGCAGCAGGGATGCCAGTCAGCTGGCTCTACATGATCTACCATGAAGCTCAGCAACAGGATGAAGAGGAAAGGAGCATAGCAAAAAAGTTACTATAATTAAATAGAAAAGGAGCAAGTAACCATATTGTAAATGGTTGTTAAATAATTTGCTTAGCCCCTTTGAGAAAGTGCTTTACTTCTGGCGGCCTGAGTTTAAACAGTGTCAATTAAATATGGCCTTGTATAAAGAAAAAAGGATGAGCTTAATTTCTGTAGTGCTGCGTATTGATAACAGCCAATCTGTGAGTTTGCTCTCTGTAAGACTCAGGATTTTTGCCACAGTTAATAACTGGTTCACTGTATGGAAACACTAACGTTCTCAAGGATGGCGAATGGGTGTATAGAGACATCGGTCGCAATTACTTCTTTCAAACCCTTTTCATCTTGCTTTTACTCAGCCAACAAAAATATCAGAAAGCTGAGCACAATGTTCAGTACTTCTACTTCATTGTGTGGTATAAATGAATGTACTGAAGGAGGGTGTGCATAATTCTAGTAATATTGCAAAACTACTGTTTCTTTCCTCATGAAGAACTTATCTCCTCCTCTAGCAGAGGGGATTAACAAATGTGTATGCTGGTTGTTTTGGAAAACAACAGCTGTGTACCTCTGGGGAGCAAGGCTTTCAAACCACTGGTTTGGAAAAATAATTTTGCATTTGGCTATATGGGGTTATTTTGCTTCCCCTTAAAACACTATTACTGGGGGGAGAGAGTCTGCCTGCCTTTACAGTTATTCTGTTGAGTCATTCTGTTCTTTTATCTGTGCTTAAGGTATAAGATTTCAAATACAGACTTTAGGATGTGGGGATTAATTTATTAGGGTTTTAATCTTTGATAGTTGGACTGTGAAGACAAAGAACTATTTACCAGTTGTAAATCTTCAGTTAGGTTCAGAGTTAGGATACAGCCTCACACCTTTTCCCTGGGGCTTATGAATTTTGGTCCATTAAGACTTTTGCACATTAATATTTTATATAAGATGGGTCTGGCCTGTGTGAGTCTGTGCACACACCAGAGATGAGCTAGATTATTAAAATGCTTGGTACTCCATAACGCTTTAGGACAAATGGCAATATTCAGGTGCCTGCGTTTTGAGCAATGTTTCAGAGAGAGCCCGCATTTATTCTTCTCCCTTGCAAACTACGTTGGGTGTCACTTCATGGATGGGAACAGTTAAAAGTTACTAAATGATTTAGGCTCTTTGCTTTAGAGATCACCTCCCTCCACCTGCCATAGCAGACAAGTTGTGGAGTTCCTATAAGAAACATTTGTGTTCCAGCATAGAGGGGAAGAAGCAAATGTCAACAGCAAACCTGCTCTAGAATTCACTTTGCAAAGTGGCCTCGTGAGGCACAGATCTGGTCACCTGCAGGTCATTCTGTGGGGTCCAGCTGCCTTCCCGGGCTTTTCCTGTGGGAGGGAGACCAGAGGAAGTGACAAAATTGCAGACTGGGAGTTGGACTATTTGGGGGTTTTCTGACATCGATGTGGTGCATTTTATACATGTTTCTGCAAATCTGCATAGATAGTTTTGATGTAAAAATTGACTAAACCAAGTCATTCTTCATCTGTATATGCTGCATTTCTTCAGCTTTTGGGAGAAGAAAAGCTAATGAGTAAAATATAATGAACAGGCTTGTCTGGTGAGATTACCTAAGATGTTACTCGACTCCTGATATCTCTCTTCTTGCAAATAACTTTACGGAAGGTACACCTAAAGTGAACAAACCCATAAACTTCTAGCCTGCCTCCCTAATCACTTTCCAAATACTAGTGTTATTCAGCTTTCTTCTAGCATGCTGGTTCTCCTTTGCCTCTCACAAGTTTAATTAAAGATTAGGATCACAAAGAGATCTCAGAATCAAAGAGATCCAACTATCAGGGTTCCCAGATATGAATGTGTTTCCTTTACCACAGCAGGAACCGTTTGTTTAGACAGCACCTCTGCAAACTGCAGAGCAGGTGAATATTAAACAGGAGTTCGGTGAGCACAGAGGTAGGCTGTAGCTTTGTCTGGAGACTGTCCATAGTATGAAGCATTTGCTCATGGAGCAAGCATGATAGTGGTCCAAATGTTAATTTTTAATACATATTATTACACTTGAGCTGTGATTGTAAAAGTAATACTGCTGGTGAGAGGGGCAGCCTTTGTAACATTTCTGCTTAAGCTGCCAGTAAATAAGATAACTGGTATGGGATATATTGAGCTACATGTGCATCAAAAACCCAGTTTACTTCAAAGATGTTGAAGTAAATGGAAAAGCTCTTACTGACCACAATGAGATGTGGACCAAGTATTTACATCCAAAGATCCATCAAATAATCTTGAGCTAAAAATAACCTTTAGCTGTCTCTGACCTGAGCCACGCTTCACCCAGAGATGTAGGGAGGAGAAAGTCTAAATTCCACACCATCCCCATGCTTTTCTTGCCAAGTTTATAGTTTCAGCTCGTGTTTCGTGCTGTATGATCACTGGTGTTACAGCTCAGTTTAATTATAGACACTCAGTTATATAACTTCCCTCTCTTGAAGGACTCACTTTTTTGCTGTTAAGGCTTTTATAAGTACAAACCGTGACCCTGACGCTTGGGAAGTACACCTATGTCCAGAGGAAAAGTGTCTGAAGGAGAAATGAGTCTCCAAGACACTTGAGTAGATTAATGGCCTTTGTGCATCATGCATGCAGACATTCCACACAGAAGCAGGGAGCCACTATCCCTCTCTTGGAGGATTTCCTGTTTGCTTCAACTGCGACACTGAATCGCAAATTTAATTTTAAAACTCTAATGTTCTTTTACCTTGATATTAAAAATCGAATGCCAACCCCACCCCCACTCCATTGCAGTTACAGAAGCAATGCTATAGGGGTCCTGCTAGAAATAACAAAGCTGTCTAACTGATAGCCAGGAATCTGGTTTTGCTAATGATGTCTGTGCAGCAAAACTGGTGGGCTTCATTAAGGGAATTTTCTTCCTCCCTTTGGAAAGATGAAGAATATGTTGGTTCCTTTATCTTCTGGATGCTTCCTGCCTCAAGCAAAAAATGTTGGCTTTTTTACTGTTTCTAACCATGAAAAGGCGTAACTATTTAGAACCATTTGATACAAGATGCATTCATAAGTAGAGGGAGGAACATAACACAGGATAGTCTTCATGATTCTGCTACATGATCAGTACCATGGCAATATAATCAGCAGTGCTACGCTATCCTGCATGCAAGTAGTGTGACAGCACCTGAAAAATTACAAGACATTCTCTCACATGGCTGCCATTACCTGCCATCACCATGGAGCCTGCATGTCCTGATTCTCAGTGCAATGAGTCGTCAGAGGATGTTGTCTGTGCTGCTTGTGCCACATTCTGTATTATTAATGGCCAATGCCTTCATAGATATAGTCCACCTATAAATAAACAGATTGCAAAAACCAAGCTACCATGTCACGATTCGTTATGCACCAAGGGAGTTTCTAGCTTATCTGCAACCAAAAAACCACCCTGCCTTCTTAGTGAAGGCAAATGATCTGGAATTTTGTTTAAAAGATATTATAACCCAGAACAGCTTCTGCAGTACTGTTCGCAATATCCTGTCAAATACTGAGTGCTATTACATGTTCTGTAACAGCAAGACAAAATAAATCTGGATTGAACAGCTCTGGTTCTCTCCCCATCCCTGAACAAAGAATTCTCTTTCAATAAGATCTTCAAATACATCTGGTTTCTGGATTAGAAGATGCCTTCTGTTATCCCAGATGGCTGTGCACTATTAGCAGTATGAATGTCTGTAACGAGAGAGGATTTCAGAAGGTGCACACAAGAAAAGCCATCCTACCTTTGCCAGTGTGTTGTGTTACAGAAAAGTGAAAACAACCTTAAGAAGTCCTCAAACACTGATCCTCATCCCTCTGCCACAAATACAAACCCCCATAGTTTAGGAGTATAGGAGCTTAGGCAGCACTATTAGAAATTCTAAACACACCTATTGTTAATACCTTGGCAGTTTGCATTCTAACCTACCAGGAACAGCAGGTTGTCATATAGCAGATTGTCATATCCAAATTCTCCTGTCATGGGTATTATTCAGCACTATTCGTGTCTCTATTGAATGCCTGCATGGCCTGTCGTTCTCTCACTAATAATAGCTTATTTGTTTCATTCTTGCGTGGTAAAGACATGAATAAATACATCTCATACTTCATCACAACCACCCAGAAAGCCCTTGTACTACAGCATTTCAATTCTCATGATGGGCCGGTTGTGTGTTCAGAAAACAATAGGAATGTTGTCCTTTTAACGGTGCAGATGGTGTGTTTTTCTGGTGAGGCCTGGGTGTGAAAGAAAAATAAACTTTAATTATTAAATTAATTTTCATTTTAATTTTTTCCATAAATTATCCAGTTGTTTCATCCACAATTTCTACTCCTTGTAATTCAGAACCAGATGGAGAATAACTAGTTTCGATTCAATTCAGTGCTCATTACAGCTGGTGGCAGACACTTTGCAGGGGTAGAATCAGTTTTTGATGAAAACAGGCTTTTTGCACACAAATACATTATTTCCACAAAACTCTCAAGTCTAGAAACCAGGCAGGTCCTCAGAACAAACAAAGAGTGCTGGCAGCACACTCTGATGAATTTACAAGAATCAAGCTGTAAGATATGATGAAATCACTTTAGTTGCTGCAGACAACCTGGGTTTTATTTACTTATATAGTGCCTGCTTTGTGGCTGTACTGCTTGTTATAATTGCCTGTTCTTCCCCAAAGGGAAGTATTTGAAATGAACACTGGAACCAATGGCAGTAATATCCTTCCTCTTTATTTTATTTATTCTTGTTATTTATTTTATTTGTTCTTTATCTGAGTCAATAGGTGATAAAAGATGTAACATGTCATCTGTAGGTCCCTGTTTTGAATCTGATCTATGTCAGTACTGACAAAGCTCCATCATCCATCTTCTCCCTAGGCAGCCTATGCAAAACAATTAATGGGTGGCACTGATGGATTCCCTGGAAGACATTTTCTACACCACACTTGTACTAGAAATGTGTCACTATCACACTTGCCATCAATGATCTCTTAACTGACAGTCTCATAAGGGAGGGGAAAAGCTGGACTGGCAGAGAAAATGAAGTGCCTCTTCATCATCATGATTCAGCTCCTTTGTGTAAGACCTGAGTCATGCTTACAGGACTGCCATCAGGGATTACATTCTGCATGAATCAAAACGCAAACGCTTCTTCCCTGGCAAAATGCAGTCATTCTACTCTTCTGCAAATATTTTCATGACTTTCCTACTAATTAAGAGTTCCTCATCTTCAGACTGCTCAGGGCCATAACAAGCTTTGGCTTCACCAAAGAGCAGGCAGACCCCTTGTCTAGAAGAGTTACCAAATTACAGAATCGGTTTTGGTTTTCCCAGATGGATGATCACTGGTGTGCTGAAGCGTTTGTGCTGCGTTCAAGATATGCTGCAGTTTGATTACATCTATGTCATGTAGCGTGTATTGTCATAGCCAACGTGAAACAGAAGAAATCCTGAAGAAAAGATAATGTTTCTGCAGACCTTCCCATGAGTTGTTCAGGGCCTGTGAAATGCCACTTCTATCACTTGTCACGTGCCATATTGCAGCTCTTCTCGGGCCTGCTTCACAGTTTTGTTCTGTTGCAGACTTTTGTGCCAGGCAGGTGCCTAATGATTTCCATAGTAACAAAAATAATGCCTCTCCATATCACTGCCGAACCCCGAGCTGACTGTCTGGGGTATTGTTTGTATCGAAAAGCTGCCTGTGTGGTTGTCACTCAGTGGAAAATATCAGATCAATCAGATTCTTCTTATTAACATTCTTCCCCTCCTCTGAAGCTTCCAGGTATTGAAAGCAACATATTTCAGAGGCACTTCCCTCCTTTACTTACATACTGAATATGAAACCTGATTATTTCGGTACTCAGCCTTTGCATTCAGCAAAATCTCAGCCCCTGTCTTTATCAATCCAGATTTTATTTTAACTAGCATGCAGTGTGACACACATGCTCCCTACAGGGAATGGGGAAAGGAATGTTGTCTTCTTGAACTCTAAATTCCCTGTAGTCTTTCACCCATGAAAAACCCAGACTCATATCCCAAAGAACAACTTGAGCACATTTGGTCTGGTTTACGAAATCCATTCATTTATTTTTCATTCTCTAACAGCCAAACATATATGCATACAATATAACAGAGATATAAGAATTAGGGCAAACCTGGGTTAGTTTGTCTCTACAATGTGTTATGACACTTAGAGGGCATATGAACTTGTAAATGTTACTCTGTTCTTTGCATATACCTACAGACACTGCTCAAATATTTGCAATATTTGCAACAAGAATGGCTTATCTGCGGTTATTTTTTAACTTGTGGCTCACAACATGGGCTTTGTTTAACTCTGCACCCTTTCATCTGCCTGCACCCTAAATGCTCCTCCAGTGCAAGAAGTGGGGAAGCCTGGGAATGATTTCTGCCTTTGCTCCAGACAGTATCAGGCTTATAGGTATTATCATAACCAGTGATTTTGCAGAACCTACCCTGTAAAAAAGGAAGGTGTTTATTCATCTGCCAGTGCCTCATGTTTCTGAAGAACCAAAACTACTCTCATGGGGCATTTGAAGGCAAGATGACATTGTGTGAGAGCATGGTCCTGCATTTAAGAAAGAGACAAGTGAGCTGTGTCTCAAAAAAAAAAAAAATGGCTGAAACATGAGGTTTTGTATGATGAAGCAGGATGCACCTGTTACAGCATGGATAATTCCACTGAAAACACTAAAAACATCCCAGACACTTTCCCAGCCCAGCTACACCTGCCTGAGCTGCTTGATTTAACACAGCCTGTGCCAAGGCGGGGCATTAGATTTGGTATTTAAGCGCTGCCGTTTGAAGAGAGGCTTGCTGCCCCAAACCGGCCACAGGTTAAGGCTTGCGCTGTGTGTCCCCCTCCTCACTCCCTCCCATCCTTCCAGGTGGAGCTGCTTTCCACGCCGCGGACGGGGCGGCCGCACCGGTGCTTGGTACCCGCGCGGTGCGATCCCCTCCGGCTGTGCCGACCCGGGGCAGGCTTCCCCGGCCGAGGCACCGTGGGTTTTGCCCTCCCTGCGGCCTGAGGCGCTCACGCCTCGGCTGAGAGCGGAGGAGCGGTGCGGTGCTGCGCTGCCGTAAGCCGGTACGTCTCGGAGCGCCTTCGCTGCTGGAGGGTGGTGGGGAGCGGTTTTGTTGCTGAGGTTTCTGTGCTCCGGCCCAACCAGCCGCGGTGATGGTACGGTGCAGACAGGCTCTGCTGGCTCCTATGCCTGATATGCAGCCCGTCTTGGGGTGCTAACACGGGGTTGAAAACCCGGAGCAGTGTGGAAGTGCAGTGATGGGAGCTTGTGCTGTTCTTTATCCCCTTGTGGAGTGACATAAGAAAGTTGCCTTATTCTTGTTGTGTCAGTTTCCCCACCTGCTAAACTGCAGTTTGTTATTTTATGCTAATAGAAGAGCAAAGTAGACATAAGGTATATTTGTGTTTGTAAACCTCCACCTGCAAATTCCCTCAATGTGTTTATCCACTATAAAAACATGAAGAGGCTTTGTGTGGGAAGAGCAAACAGGGAAAGTCTTGCCTGTGTGCCCTTGTGTGCATTTTCTAGGCAGTGTGATTGGAGGAGCTCCGTGTCCCACTGGCAGGGCCAGTGGCTAGGCAGCCCTGCTGCTGCCGTGCCCATAGGCCACCAGTGTGGCACTGGTCTGTGGCATCCTCCCCGTAGGGGTCAGTTGGTTCCTGATGTGTGGGAAAGGCACCCCTGCTGGTTGGCCCCACTCATCCCATCTGTTCCCCTCGCTCACTGTTCTGGACATGGCTCCCTGAAAGCTTGCTGGTCATGGAAAAATCCTCTGTGAGGTCATTGGTGTTTTCCTTTCTTTCTTTGGGAGGCAGGACTTCCTGATCAGAGGTTTAAAAGGCAGAAGTTATTTCTGCGAGACAGGCCGACTGTGGAATCATGAGGCCCATTTGGTTGATAGGTTAGCTCTGAGTAGCACTGCTTCACAGGGCAGTTGCTTTTACTGTCAGATCTACATGACTGACATGTGCTTTTATGGGGTAAAATTGATCTCAGAAAAGCCTGTGTTAAACAGATACAGTTCATAGGAAAATGCGTTTCAAGCAGGTCAGTGAGTGATGCTTCCTTGTGTTTCTATCCCTCTCCTGGCCTTCAGGTATCTATTTGTTCAAATATTTCTTGGATGCTCTTTGGAATGTTTTTTTCTTTTCACCAGGAATGTAGCAGTGTGTTAAGAGTGTTGTATGCATGGAGATTGATAGCTCTGGGTCACTGCAGTTCTCTAGCATTCAGAAGATATTCCTACTATATATAGAAGGCCTAATTTAGAAGCAGAATACAGATTTCCATGGCTGGTGGTTAAGCAAGTGACGGCAAAGACTGGTTCATCTCTTCGTAGAGTATTTGGTCCTGTGTATCCTGATGAACTTCCTTCAGTCAGTATTTATTGCCTAAGATACAATGAAACGAGAACTTGAGATCTTGAAGATGCGGGTTAGAAGATCAGCGATTTCACCATGGTCTTGCACATTTCACAGCTCCCGCTGTTTCTGTTCACAACAATACCCAGTGGTGTCCACAGGAGGTGTCCCAATCTTATAGTCTGCTCCAGAGGTTTTGGATTTGGTTTGATTGAGTTAATTTTGATGATAGTGTCTGTCCTGTTAGTGTAGCTGACAGGGCTGCGTGTGCAGCTCTGAGGTTGAGCAGTGTGATAAGGGATGTCATCAGAGCATTCCTTGGTGCTTCTATCACATCTGTGGGCAACACTTGAAAGCCACAACAGGTTCTGGCTTATTGTAATGAGCACTTTCACTTTTCTTATCCCAGCTTCAGGTTGTAAGATGGAGCTTGGAATGCAAGTAAGGAAAGAAATAGAGCAAAAATCTGCTTATGCTCATCTGGTGATTTTGGCTTAAGAAATGTGCGCTCAATGAAGGCTGAGTCTGGTTTTCTAGGTGGTACTTGGTCACATCAGCAGAATTTCTATGACTGCCAAGGTTCAGCACTGACAGACATGAAAGGGTATTTTTCTTAGGCATGGATTTCATCATGCATACATGCCTTTTCCAAACAACTGTGTCATGCAGAGTAATAAACTCATCTCAGCAAAAGCAAGTGCCAAAACAGAGTGTTTCCTACTTTTTTTTGTTCCTGCTTAAACTGTATGTCTTCCTTCCTTCTGCTTCCCTTTTCTGCACTGCATTTGGAACCAGGGGTAATTTGGGATTCCTTGTAACACACATTTCTGAGTAAGAAGGAAGGTGAATTTCTCAGCCCTTTAAATTCTGTAAGAGGGAATCAATGACTTGGAAGTATAAGCTCTGCTTCCACTTAGGAAGGCAGAGGATGTAGGCAAACTAATGTGTGATTTGAATGAAGACCTTGGCAAGCAGCAAAATTTCCCCTAGCACTCTTCTGGCCTACAGATGAGCCTTAAAAAAAGATCAGGAAGTTGGTAGAAGTCATAAATATCAGAGTTCTCATCCCCAGTGCTTGAAAGGCTGCAGGCAGAAGTAATTGGAAAATACTTTAGGTCTTATAACAGCAAGTTAGCCACATTTTGTTTTAAAATTATAGTGCAATATTCTGCTTTACTGATGGGAAGAAGTTTGGTGAATTTAAAGAAAAGACTAATAAAGAGTATTTTGGAATGGCTCTGTTTTCAGCAGAAATAATCACATTGCTCCTGCTTATAATGTAGTATCTAATATTGCAGCATGCCACTGCAGCGTTCTTGCCTCTTGGGGAAAGTGTAGAACAGTCTCCCTGCAAAGCGCTGAGCTTTGGATGGGGACCTAGTGTTACTAGGTTACTGTTGGTGTTACTGTTTGGATGGACTTTAGTGTTAGCAATCTGGATGCTGTTACCGGTGCTGAGTCTGAAGGAGTTGTTATGAATCCTAGATACTGGCTGCAGGTAGAGAGGTGTGTAACTGCGTGGCTGAGCATGGGAGGCAGAGGTTACAGCGCTGCGAGCTGATGTGGGCAAACTGAGTTTAGCTGAAAAACAAAGGGCTGAATTTACTTGAAGAACAAAGGAAAGCCCATCTGATCTCCTGCGGTCCTCTTCAGCTTTGCATTTCTCTGAGTTCAGGATGCCACTTGCATATTTTACCACCTTTCCTGACAAGGGTCTTAAATAATTCCTTACATGTGCATTTCTCTGGCATTTTTGCCATGGAGGAGGGAGTTACTCTTTCCTCATGTATCAGGATGTGCAGTTGGTGCCGCAAGAATTTTTCATAGGAGACTTTTCTTTTTAAACATTCAGAATTTTAAATATTTTTGCCATGTTATTTGATCTTAAACTCCCAAGAGACTGAAAGGAAGGGGCTAATTTTATACCAGGAATATGTAGGCTGGGAGCACAAGTTGGTTTGTATGCTGCTTCATGTGAAAGGGAGGGTGAAATCTGCATCTTCCCACATTGGAGGCAGTGATATAACTGTAGAACCTCAGAGACTTCATGGTGTTCCTCGCAGATGTCTTGCGTTCTGATACAAATTCCTTACAGGACTCAAAGCAAATTGGATTACGATCTATTTGGGTAAATGATGAGAATGTTTACACTTAGTCTTTAATTACCTGTATCGTGTGGCTTGGCAAATAACATGCATTTCTGAGCGCTTCCACTGGTGGTATGTTAATGTCAAAGCCCATATTGCGTCACTTCAGAAGTTCTGTCCTGAATCTGTTCATTGCATTTCATTACCACCTCTAGGTCATTAGTGAAGTGACACCCCAGGGGGAAGAGAGAAATCAAATGACAATGTAGGTGATGTCTGACATTAGCCAAATGTCAGGCTTTCTGATAGAAGCATCAAAATTAATCTGCAAATGTTATACCAGTTTTAGCCATTTTCCTAAGAGATTGAAAATACAGGAGGCAGGCTGATGACATTTTGATTATAGTCTCAAATTGCAAAGACCTTATAGAACATAACTTCTCCTCTCATATAATTAAAACCTGCTGTCACCTTGATCTTTATTATATTTTTTTGATGTCCTGGCAGGTCTCTTGAATTTTGCATGCTATTGATCCTTGTTGTTTGAGCGAATTTGACATACGGTGTCAAATGTAAGAGCAAATGACCCTTTCCTTTCATATTTAAGGGTGAAGGTGTGGAGGAGATACATGGTGAAAGCTGAATTGAAAGTTTATTAAGTAACTGGTGCCCAAATAAGTGCAAGAAAGTGAATTCAAACCATGACTCATCAGAATGCTTAAGTGTCTGCTTAGCTCCAAGCCCTTGGGTTAATGCCACTATGCGTGGCTCCTGAGGGGATCCCAAGGCTGTCATTAGGACCAGTTTGGAAGGACAACAAATGTAAAGATGTAGTCCTAGGTCACCCCTGGGTGCTCTACAGGGACAAGCATGGCTTGCTGCTGCAGCAGCAGGCAGGTCAAGAGCCTGCCTCTGGCTCTCTTGAGTGCTAGGGAGCAGGTCAGGGTTATAGAGGCTTTCAAAACAGCACTCTTGAGTGTGATGAATATTGCCATGAGCTACTGTGACTGCTCCAGGGTGTCAGTAGGCTGCTGAACCCAGACTTGAGGACCATCTGAGCCATAGAAATTATTCTTGTTCTTTATAATTGAAATGAGAGAAAAAAACTCTTAACTATTCCATGCATTTGCTATTTAAGTTACAGTAAGTGCATCCTTAGCATCTAAGGACGTCTATCAGATATCAGTATAAGCCTGCTGATCTCAGCATTGGCAATGTCTTTAGAATAAAAACTTTAAAGTAATCCCTACTGCAGTGATCCTTGTGTGCTGCTGGATAGTCCAGCTTCTGGTTTGTCAGCCAGGGAGGGCAGAAGGGAATTTGGCAGGTCCAGGCTGCTGTGCAGCATTGCAGCTACTTGTTGCTTAAGCCTGGCTTCAGAAGGGGTGGCTGGTCCATGTACTGCCGATCTCCCTCCCCATTTGTGTGCTCCGTGTGCAGTGATGCTGTGCCTGCTGCCTCACATGGACAGTCCTGCTGAGCAGTGGCAGCATATTAAGTTGTGTGAGCTGATGTGCAGTACTGCAAGGAAAGCTGGTCTTTAACAGATGCCTCATTTTAAAGCTGCTGTTCCTACCTTTATCTGCACACTAACTTGATAAAATGAATTCTGTGAAGGCCAGGAAGAGGAAGGTTTTCCTCAATTTAAACCATTTTAAAGCATATTTAGTTCTGCCATATGTCGTAAACGGTAAAGTATCCTGCTTGAGTGTATTATAAAGTGTCATTTTTATGGTGACAGAGAGTATAATGGGCTCTAATGTAGTTGAAGGATGCTATATACAGCTCTACTGTAAAATGGTTCTAAATGTGATGCAATGGAAGGTCTTGGAAGCCCCAGGTTCAGTGGCTGAACAGGTGAGATGCTTTGCAGAACAAGTCTGTGCACATATTTGAGGAAAGGATTCAAGGTATAATTTCTGGCCCCTATTAGAGAATGTTTGGTGACCCTTCAGTTCTGGCAAGGTCAGAAATTAGTCTAGCGGTCTTAAGAACAGGCAGCTTTGGAGGGGAAGAGTTCCCTCTGTGTCACAAAATACCTGAGGGTATCTGCTTTTCTTGTATGCACTGCTCTCTGCAAACCCTGAGGTTCTAGCTTTTTCTTATCACCTTCCTGACATACACATGTGAGGGCCAAGAGGGTTAACTTGAAGTTCAGGTTTGAATCTCAGAATCTGTGCGTTGCTCCTTATGTTATTGAGGATGTTTACGCCATTTGTATGAGAACAGAAAGCTAACTCAGTCTGCCACGTCCGGCTCCTGATGCTGGAAATGCTGGTTAGGTAGGTGCTGTACAGTGCCAGTGGGCCGCTTTAGTTCAGCTCCTTCAAGTAAGATCTTTGGTTGTTTCAGATGCGATTTCCTACTCTGTCTGCTGCACAAATACTTCCTCTTGGATTTTTGATGTGGAATAAGTGTCACTGAAGCCTGGCAGGGTCAGTCCTGCCACTGCATTGTATCTGTCAAGTCTGACATCACCAGCTCTGGCAAGGGATGTTCCTGAAAAATAGATGTTTTGTTACTGGATCCTCAACTGAAACCCCAGGTGGTTTTACCGGTGTGAAGAGCTGAAGCATTACAAACTGTGAGCCTGAGGATGGAAACTTGCATAGAACTATTGTGAAGGTTTGGGGTTTTGTTTGAAATCAACAGTGAGTATTTTTCTTCTCTTTCTTCTCTTCCTTTGTAACTACAGTCAGCTTAGTTAAAACAGCTTCCTTTGTAGGCAGTAATGATCCCATTGCCTACAGATTTCTCAGCAGTTGCACAGCTGAAGCTGCGGGGGGGGTGTATTTTACCTCAAGTATTGTTGGGATAGAATTGCTACTTCCCCTTCCAACTCATCAGAACCGCTGTATAGCTCATCCTGGAAAGCACTGGATGTGTTGGGAGTGCCTAGATCCACTGCCCTGTCTTACTCGTGGTTGTTCTTGTGTGAAGACTGGCACTATCTGTAGCCACAGCATGCTGAATTTCAGAGCACCAAGTTCCATAAGTGGGGAGCAGAAGGGTGTTCTGGCTTTTAGGGCTTGGTCCTTGCCAGCACTGAACTTGGCATCACAGACAAGTTAATGCCTCTACCCCAGCACCAGGAAATCACCTCTGTTCCCAAGAGACCTGTCAAATTTCTACCAAACTGCCAGGATTTCTCTGCTCCTCTCTGGGCAAGGGGGCTTAGGTTAGGTGAATAGATGGGTAGGAACGCAGAGCCTTTTGCCTGTGCAAGAACCAGAACTGTCATGGAAACCTTTCTGGGGGGAGCTTGCTCTAGTTAATCAGGGACACAGAATATCTGGCACCAGAGAAAAGTGGTTTTCTACAGAGCTCTAGTTAAAAGGATGAGTAGCTTGATAAAATCAATTAATATCTAGGCTGGTTGAAGTGACTGTAATGGGTGCACAACTTGCTCTGCCCAGCCAAGGAACTGGAGAATATGCTGAGCTGGGTTAGTGGCATCTGTAGGTCCCTGGCACTTGTCACATTGTTATAAATGTGAGAAGCCAATCTTAATTGCTTAAAAAGTAATTTGTTAATTTTACAAATGATTAAGGTGGAAAGGCAATAGGCAAACAGCGCTGGGTGCGTGGGGAGTCTGTGCTCCACCAGAACGCACACCGAGTCCCGAGGGAGGCCTCTTTTTATTTCCCCTTCAGTTCCTCTATCAGACCATCTTCTCGACCAATCCGTCCTTGTTAGGTGGTATTTGTCCTCTTTTCATTGGGCCCTCTGGGTCTTGGGGGTCTCGTCTTGGGGTAGAATCTTGCACAACAGGATACACAAAAGCAAGAAGCAGCTAGCTCAGGGTTTTCTCCAAGGTGTCTATTCTTTCCTTCTTCCTGTGGTTAGGTTATCAGTTACACCACAGTTCCTAATTTCCTGTAAACTTCCTTTAAGTTAGCCACATACAGCAAACTAAGGACTTTTCCCTTTTTTCCCATGAATGAAAATCGTTTTCATTCATTTTACATTTGACTATCTTCATTACTATAATCAAAATCATTTAAACCACACATGTTACAATGCGCACAAGGGTCTCTGATCCACACACAGCACAAGGTTCACATCGATTACACGTTATCATGAGGATTATTACAGTTTTGACATGAGTCAGCCCGATATCCTGTACAATACTGACATGAATCAACTCGGCATTCCTTACAACATCTTGAAGAGAACAGAAGCTCTGATTTGAATTGACATAATGAAGAGTTTTGCAGTTGGTTTTTCTGGCTTTAAATGAATGGTGGGGCAGGTGGAATGTGTGTAATGTCAGCTCGGTTTAAAGCTAGTAGCGTGTTTGACTGGGGACTGTGAGTATGATGTTTTGGTAGTAAATTCCACTGCAAGAGGAAATGAGGGAAACTGTCCCTAGAGGTTTTTATGGACTGCCATATCCTAAAGATTCGCACAGGGTTTCCTCTCAATTGCTTTTATTTGCTAGTACTTCTCCTGACAAATGCCTTTTGAAAAGTAAGTGGTCTTCAATTCATCTGTATTCAAATTTGCATTCTCTTAATGCAAAACAGATGTACCAATATCACCAGTGACAATGTGTTAAGCTCAGGTCAGAGTTTTCTTGAGGATATTAAAAAGTTATGGAAGATAAATGTCCAGATGGGAAACATCCCACAGCAGTCCTAAAGCAATCACAAAAAAACCTGATGTGAATGTCTGGACCTTACATTTTAATGAGACTCTTTGGAAACCTTAAATCCACAATGACAACAAAGAGAAAATTTGGCATTAATGTTGGTAAAGAAAAGGGTTATGTTAAGTATTAAATTCTTTTGTGGATGCCCTCTGCATATAGTGAATAAGTAGAAAGAGGTTTAAGAAACACTGTAAAATTAAACATTATAAGATTACTTTTTTATGGAATATGCAGTAGCTGCCACATAGAATAAATGTATGTTTTTCATTATATTTTTATTATACATTTAAAGCACATTAAGGAGCAAACAACCATCAAAGAAAAAGAAACTTATTAGATTTAGCAAGTAATGATATCAGTTTTATGCATGGTTATATTTCTTGAAAACAGGGAAAGATGCATGTCAGATGTCCTTTCAGGCTATTTAGTAAGCCATTTTTCTTTGGAAGAACAATATTAATGGCTGCTTCCTTATGTTCATGTTGTATTGCGTGAGCATTTTGTCTTTTTTATTATGGTTTCCTATAAGTATGCCATTACAGCTCGAGCAATCCAGTAGAGCATCTGGAAAAATGTATTGCTTTGATATTTTTTTCAGTCTCTAAGTGGGTTTTAGTTTGTGTGAGCTTCTAAATTGTTTAAACATTTAGGCAAACATTTGTGGTTTTGTGGACGGTATTGAAGAATCGTTTCACATTGTCCTCCAGGAATGAAATCTGTGTTGTTTTGTGGAGAATTCAGGGGTTGTTTAACAGTTGGTTTGGAATATTTAGTCATCTAAAATCAGTTTTGTCTTTCAGTTTCTCTTTTGTGGACTATGCTATCTGTCATCTGTTCTTCAGCATATTAAATCTGCCTCAGATTTTGGTCTCTGCCAGGCAAATCTCCATTGATTTCTTTCCTCCCTCTCCCTCAGGATGACAGGGTCTGCCTCCCTCACAAGCTCAAATCCTTAGCTTCAGGACATGGAAGTGGAGCACTGGAAATGGTGTGTAGAAGCTATCTTGGCTGTGTGAATTTTGCTGTTGGGGGACTGGTCCTTGACTGTTGCTTCTGGGTATTATAAGGGTTATTTCTGTTCAGGAGGCATCTGTGCTGTGTGCTGGGTGTTCAGAAGTCCAGCACACCAGGCTGCCCATGTATTGGTGAGGTGTGTGTTATTAATGCTTGCATATATCTGGGTTTCTCTGATCATGTACCTTTTGAAAGGATGGCATTTGCAATTGCTGGTCCAAGATATCTGAAAATGTCCAAAGCAAATTGCTCTTCAGTGGTATTGATCCCAGTCTTGCAGCTCTTGAGTAGGCCTGCCAGGCACATGTGTTTCCTTGCAGAGTCTGTGCTGCCCATTCCCCCTGGCCTCCTTATTCCAACATTACTACTGGGGTGGCAGGAAGGACATTGGTTAGTTGTTGGTTTTTGGATGGATAGATGACATGTCATAAAGTGTGCTTGAGTCTGGGCTTGCTTAATTATCGCTTGTCTTAGGCTTTATCAATCAGTTACAGGATAGGCACGATGTTTTGGTGATTGTATATCAGTGCTAGAAGGAATTTAAAATTGTCTAGTGGCTTTGATAAAATACCCTTTTGTTGGCATAAGTAATACCATTGTAGTAAAGTTAATGTGGTTAATGAATGGGCACTTTAATGGAAGCACTGAAGTGCTGGAAGCCAAAAGGGCAATACTTGTTTTCATGCTGAATCACTACAGTAAATTTAGCAATGAGACTTGACATTCTCTGCCTAATAAGAGCAATTTTCATGCTCAAATTGTGACTCTCTTTATATAAAGGAAAAATAATGTTAAGTAGTAGTATATAGCTGTAAGAGTTTCATGGGTTGTACAAATGTCAAAGTACTTACTCGTTTAGTTGACAAATGTCACTTGAGAAGCAAATTATTTCTCTTAGTGGCAATCTGATTTATGATTGTGGAATACAATCCGTTCTTTGAAAAAGTGGATTTCTTTTAAAGAGTTGTTAATAAATTTAAGGCTCATGTGAGTACTTTGGGATTCCATATTTCCATAACCAGCTATTATTAGAACAACATTCTTGAATTTCCTCTTCATGGAAGCTCCTTTAAGCAACTTTTCCCATTGTGTATTAAACATAAGTGTGTTAATTCCTCTGTTGTGATAGGAAAATTACTTCAGGATACTCACCAGTAGAGTGCTGAGGAGCCCTAGGCAGGATGGAGCTATTGCTCTAGGCAATGACCATCCCTGTAATGAGGCTGCAAGAACTGCACCTTTAAACCCTAATGAAGAGAGTTTTCCTGTTATGCAGGAAGTGAAGGATGCAGTGCAGTGACTGACTGCTGCTAGTCTTAGAGCTTCTGTGTTGAGCACCTCTCTGAAAGCCATATAAAAAGCCTTGTGCATCTATCAATTAAATGGTCTTAGAGCTGAACTATACAGTTGGACAGCATTTTATGACCTACTGTATGCTTTGTGTAGCATTTAATGTGGTGTGAGCTAAAATTCATTAATGTCAAAGCATCTTCAGCACTTACCTGGTAAGTTTATGAACTTTTTGAAAACATGAATAGCCCCAAAATCTGGAAGGAAAACAGTAAAAACATTTGAATACGTTACTCTCTCTTAAAGCACCATCAAGTGTCTTCATGGTCTTTATTTGCCTGTATATTGGCCACCATGCTGCATCCTCCTTTCTTGCTCCTTCCTTCCACATGAGTTTTGTGCTTTTCTTTCCTGGAAACATTTAATCAAAATCTGTCCAGTATCATTAAACTGTTTCTGAAAGTGCACTGAACAATGACTAGTGCTTTTGCAGCAGGACATCTCTTACTGGGCTCATCCAGCTGTGGGACTGCATGGCTTGAGTGTTGAAACAGAGATAAAGCTATCACATTTCTTCTGATCTATCACGAATATGCGCTTTAAGTCCAAGAAATGCCAGAGAAGGATTTAGGAAAATTACAGAAACAGACACACCATTGTTTATAACACCAAATTGTTAACTTGTTCTAGTTACATTGTTGTGAAACTGAAAGGGATTCCCTGTTTTGTTCGAATGAAATGATCAAGAAAGAACAGTAATCACAGGGGAGAAAATTATTTACTAATTCAGAGACAAAAGGCTGCTTTGCTTGAGTGATAGGAATGCCAGAGTGAGTGCAGTAATGTTCAGCTGGCTTGTGAAAGCCATCATCCCAATGCTGCGTCTCCAGCAGGGTAAGTAACGCTTGCTACAGCCGTATCTGCTTTCAGGAGTTATTTATTTTGCAGGCAATTCAGTTGAGTTCTGATCTGCGACAGGTTAGTCTAGTTTGAGGCAGTGTTATTTCATAGAATGCTGGACTGATGAATGATTGGAGAAATTTTTTCTACATTCCCTCAGTGGTTTGCCTAGAACAGCCGAGGCTTGTGTTTTATTTCCAAATCGATATGATCCTCTGATAGATGCTGTTTATTTGAGCATGATTTCATGTCAAATAGCAGCCACTCCTTGGGAGGTCTTGGCCACCAAATAATGGGAGAAAATGTGATCAATGTTTATATAAATAATAGCTGGTGTTTATTTTCTGTCCCAGGAGGATGGAAGAGCACAGGTATATGCCTTCGTCAAAATGCTAGAAGATTTATATAGTAATGGCTTTAAAATATAATCTTTGTGGTCTGTTTCTTCATACTGTTGAACAGGCTCTGTTTCCTTGCCTCTGCTCACGAGAGATCCTTTGCTCTGTGCTCAATAGGGCTAGTGTGATGGAATGACTCCTAGTCACATTTGTGCCTCACATTGAGTAATGGGCTGCTTACAGCTCCAAAACCATCTGAGGTTTTTGCTAGTGAGCTTAAAGTGGTATTTAGTCAATATTTACATGTTGTTTCTTTTATGGCTTTGTTTGGGATTCCTATAGTTATTTCCCCCTAGTAAGCATCTGTATTTTTAATATAATTCTCTGGAATATTTTAAATTAATTTTTATGCAATTACCATGCTCTTCACGTAGCTAGAGTACATGTGTAATGGTGTCATTATGACAGTTAATTGCACTGTTTAATTATATTATATCAATTTCCTTATTAAGTATGCTTATTAAGTATGAATAAAATGTGAGAGACATGCGCACAGGGAATTTCGAAGGACAAATTTCTTAGGTTATGGCTTTCATACAGTTAAGAAAGTTCACAGAAATGCATTTGAACTGCATTGCGAGGTCCTCCCAAACTGGCTTTGATCAAAAATGTGAGCTGAGGCTTGAAAGACGGAAATAAAAGGAAATGTTGCACTTAAGCATTTTGTATTTTACCATCTATTTTAAACCTTTAATCTGAAGATAAAAGTGAACAGATGAATGATATAAACAAGATGATAACTTCTGCAGCACAGCTCCTTCCACCAGCCTGCATTCCTGTTCCCTGTACAGGGTGGTGCTGCTGCAGAGGGTAATTGGCTTTTCGGTTGACAACCCAGGCTAATGGTAACTTTCACAATGGACGTTCCCCTTCCTGAGTTAGAAGAGTGTGAGATTTGGTTGTCTGTCAGAGACTGAAAGTTCAGTTTAGTGTCTATTTTAAACTTGCTGATGGTGTGTGCTGTAGCCTGGGACTAGAGCAAAATATGGTGCTGGCTCTGGATGGGTGGGTAATGGGTCTTTTTCTTAATACTGGAGCATGTTGAGTGAGTTTAAAGGCTCCCAGCCAGTGTGAGCAAGGAGAAGAAACCCTAGAGTCATAACTGGAAAGGACTGTGAGCTAAGATGCTATACAGAAGCTAAGGGAAGATGAGAAACTGGTGATGGGGGGTATTGATGGGTAGCATTGAAAGCAGTAGAAAGGCAAGAGGGAGAGGATGGAGGAGTCAGGCACAGAAACTTAAAGGAGTATTTCCTTATTGATCCCTTAAGTTTATTAGCTGCAATGTTTGCCAAAGGTTAAATTGAATCATCAGGAATGCATCCTAAGGGTGTTTGAAGTAGACTTGAAAAGTGAACAGCTCTGATGAAGAATTCATGTGCCATTTTTCTTGGTTTGGTGTTTTTATACAGGTGATGCATTGTGTAGCACTTAGTAATGCTGAAATACTCTATCTTACCAGGTGTGGCAATTATAACTGTTTTGGAGGGATGCTAAGGTTTCATTGTTTTCCAAAATCCTCCCCAGAATGAATTTTTGCTGAATTATAGCTGTTTATGGATGCACATAAAGGTGCTTGGTGTGATGCTCATGTGGAAGCTGGTGGGGCCACATCAATCACAGTGAGGAGAGTGCCTTTGGGCAAGGCAAGCCACAGCAGCTACTATTGCCTGTCATTTATTTTGGCTTTGATTCTTGTAATCTAGTTTGTTGCTTCAGAACTGATGCTAATTGAGGGAAGGTGGTCTATTCTGGGGAATATTCGGTCTCAGTCACTTTGGTGTAGTTACTCCTTTACCACTATGTAGGATCATAGAATCATAGAATAGTTAGGGTTGGAAAGGACCTTAAGATCATCTAGTTCCAACCCCCCTGCAATTAGCAGGGACACCTCACACTAAACTATGTCACCCAATGCTTCATCCAACCTGGTCTCGAACACTGCCAGAGTTGGGATACTTGCACCTCATTTGAAGACGGCAGTATGGCTTCCCTCATTCAGGATCCCCATCCAGCTCTGCAGTCTAATGAATCAAATCACAACCCTGTTTCTGAGCTGGTGGGGTTGCTTGGTCCTCTTCAGGCTGCAAGGGTGAAATATCCCCTTGTATTCTTTGTGTCTGGGAAGTGGCTGTTGCCTACAACCTCTTGAGTGACAGCTCCTGTTTACAGCAGGAGCTCTGCTGTTGAATCCAATGTGCAAATTCACCTGGGGTGAAATTCTGCCATATACCTTTCTAAAGTCTTTGATGTGAGCAGCATGGCACGCTGGTACATTAAGTGCAAGGAATGGGTTTTGTATTCAGTTTTGGGTACAGATTGCTTGTTCATAGCAATTGAGAGCAGCTCTTTGTCTTTATGGGATGGAAAACACTGGTCACACTCACTCTCATTTGAATACCGTTTTTTAACTCATTTTTCTAAAGCTGACTCACAGGTTTCTTTTTCGTTTATTCCTTTTGTCACATAAAATTGGTTGTGTTATTTTAGTGCCTAGCAGCCTCCAGTAGAGGGACCTTGGTGTGCCTGGCTGCATGCAGAGTAGGAGTAGTCTTTTGCTCCAGAGCAAGCCTACAATTTAATGGCAGAGATGAATGTGGGGTAGTGGGAGGAATACAGCATGTAAGCAAGATGAATAATGTGGAGTCAAAATTACCTCACTGTCTTCAAGTACTTAAAGAATTGCAGAATTAAACATATGTGCTTGAAAGCTACATGTGTGGGTAAGTGTTCCAAACTGGGCTTAAATAACATACCTGTTTGCTTTCCGGGGTTGACACCCCAGGATGCAATGGGTATATTTTGAGGTTGCCTTTATTGTTTTGGCTTTAGCCTGACAAAGTATTTGAGAAAGCTAACATTTTGTTCATGCTGGGCAGGCTTTCTCCCCTTGAAAAACTGCTTTGAATTAATGTCTCTGAAGTGTTAAGAGGGTTATACAACATGCTGTATGACTAAGACGATGTAGCTAATACTGTCATCTAAGATAAGATTCTGTTCCAGACCTCAAAAGGATGCTGTCTGCTCTAAACTGGCTGGTTCTCCAGACTTTTGGGGTGGAAAAGTTTGAAATTATTAATCTGAAGATTGAGTTTGCAAATGTCACCCATACAGCTGGTTCCTTAAGCATGCAGACAACCAAAGGCATTTGGTACTGATTGTGATGTTTAATAAGAATAACAAAGCAGAAGGGAAATGAAATATTGTGTTGCTGTTAAAATGCAAAATATGAATGAATTTTCTTCTGCCTTAGGATCAGCACACAAAGTAGTTACTACAGACTTGAACGCAGTATTAAAGACACAAACAGATTTGACAAGGTTTTCTTTTCCCAAAGGGTTTGTAATAAATAGAGATAAATCATCTCATCTGTTTCCTGTTTATTAACCAGGACTGTATCAAATTAAGTTCCTCTAACATTGCTGCAAGATAAAGATATAATCACTACTGCTCTCTTTAATCATTTCTCTGCCAACACAAACTTACAGGCAGTGGGACTTACAGAATTTAGGGGCTATGTATTTGGTAATGCGTGTGCATGTGCAGAGATGCTCTTTAAAGAAGATAGCTTGGGAATGCCTGCTAGAAAGCTCTTAATCGCTATTGCTTTGTTTATTCCTCCTCTTGGTCTGTCTTGTCTCTCACCTACAACTTCGATACAATGTGATCATGTATGGCCAATTAAATGTTTCTGTGCAGAGAAGTTTTCTAAAGCAAACCAAGGATGTACTTTTGTCTAAATGAAGCTGGTTAGAGTTGTGGTATCAGGGTGCAAGTGTTGTCCAGAGAATGGAAGAAACCCTTAAAATGGGTTAAAGACAGCTGCAGTCTCGTGTATTTGTTTAAGTTTCTATAGCACCACCCTTGCTGATTTTACTGCGTCTAAAAACTGAATGGTTTTGAATAGAACTGTTTCACAAAACAGTTGGTGTTTGGAGAGGTCTAGGCCCCAAAATGGGTTGGTCCTCTTTGGCTTGTCAATCACTGTTACCCCAGAGAAGCACTCAGGATTTAGTTGTGATAGATTCATTTAACAGTTACCTGTAATTCTTAGTTCAGAAAACCCCAAACAAGCTGCACCTTTATCACATTTTCAAAGCCTACATTAGAGTTTAAAATACACTTTTTCATTATTATAGGCTTTCTGTTCATTATCAGTCTTTGCTTGGGAGTGTACCAGGGCAACATGTGTTTGCTATTGTTCAAGAGCAATTTGTTTTGTTATACTTTAATGGCATTTCACCATCTCTCTCTGCTTGTCAAAACAGTGGAGCAATTCTTAGGTACTTGAGAATATCCGACGTGTGATGACAGTCCTTTAAACACCCAAGTGCTTTTCTCCTATAAAGTAGATAGAGAATATATTTTCTTTCACCATCTCATGGCCTTGGAGAATGAAGCAGTTCTTAGAGCTGCACTTACCAAAAGGTAAGAAGTATCTGTGTGCTATTTTGTACAAGGTTTTGTGCACTTTTAACACAGCCATATGGTGGTGGCCTGAATGAGGGTGTCTCATACATGTACTCTTCAGCATTGCTTGCAGTCTGCTGTCCCACTGCCTATCTTCCAAAGATCTAGCCATCTTTCTTCCCTCCTCTGTGGGGTGAGTGTGCAAATCCTGTCTGTGGTAAACGTTTTATGACTCCTCAGAATATTGAGGCTGTTGCAATTGCAGAGTAGAACTGACCTCAGTTTTCCTGGTTTTAGCTCCCTCTTGAATGCAGGTAAGTATTTAGGTATCAACGGGTGACTTCTCATTAAGGTATTTTTGGGAGAGTTATTGGTCGGTTGGTTGGTCAGTTTGTTTTTTCGTTCCCCTAATCACTGTGTTCTCTTCTTGTAAGACAGCTTTGTGACACTAAATGTAACATACTGGCAGCTTGATGGTTATCATTGTGCTAATTATATTTCCTTTGCTGGAACATCTTTTTCTACCTTCCACAAGCCATATGTGTATAGTAGCAAAACTAGACATCAGTTTCTGAATCAAGGAATGCAATTCTTTTTGGTTTGGGACTCAGATGGTGATCATTCTGGGTATTACTGTGATGATAATGGTGATTCATTGTTAAGTGCCTTCTAGAACCAATCAAAACCAAATTATTCATGGAGAGCTTGTAGTCTAAATTAAACCTGATGTTTAGAAGGAGGTCCCCTTTGAGGAGATGCCATTACTGCAAAGGCAATGGCTATCTTAAACTAATATCTGCTTTTTTTCTGTAACTCACTTTAAGGCAATCTGCAGAACTACAGAAATAAGTGAATTTAAATGAGACAGAGGCTGTAGTTTGACAGACCAGCATGGGGACTACATGTTATATTACATGCATATTAATCCCCAGGGTTCCTATTGATTTGAAAGATTCGAGTAGTTTATACTGCAAGTAAACATTACACAGCCTGGTCCTTTATAGTTTACAACTTGTATTAAATATTGCATGTGCAGAATTTAAATCAGCTATTCATTGTTTCTCACGTTTGTGTGCATACTTGTGTGGCAATAAGGGTGGTAATTAAGTATTTGTTATGTACCCTGGGAATAGAATAGAACATAAGCATATGTTGCAAGGAGGAGGCTTATATCGACTAATAACAAACTTTGTAAGTAGGAGGAGGGTTAAATACTGGAACAGGTAATTGCTGAATTTTGTAGAATCCCTACACTCCCTGTCCCTAGCTTTCAGGGGTGGTGATAGGGTGTTTGCTGCTTTCTTTCAAAGAACAGGTTGTGCTGGCTTGTGTTAAGTACAGCTGATTCCGCTTTGCGTCAGCATGATGGGCTGAAATACTTTAGACCTATTTTTTATGGTTATGTGACTATTTTGTCCATATAAGCCAAATAAAGAGTCTTCATGGAAGGTTCCTTAAAATATTTGATTTTTTTAAATGATTAATATGTGATTCATTCACATGTGCTGTGTTTAAATAAAATCTTGTGGTGTTGACCCGTTTGATATTTGTTTTGTTACTGATACTGGACTTTTTTGCGTGTGCTTTTTTTTTTCCTGTCAGCTACTGAAATGTGATTTAGAAATCCAGTAATACTAATGCGCTGAAATATGGCTATATTCACTGAATAGGAATAATGCACTAAGTATTGCTTTAATTTTAAAGCTGACCTGTTATTTAGTAGCAAAGTCCGCAATTCCAAAAGGAAATGGACCATTTTTGGTGGAGAGGATACGTAGCTTACAGGAGTAAAAGACCGAGAGTTTGAAATGCTTTCACTGTGCTAATCCAGTAATAAGGACAGTTTTTATTAACTGACTTTGGATAGTATTAGTGCCAACTCACAGGTCAAAGTTGCTTCTGCAGTCAACACTTGGTATAGTTTTTTCCCAGCAACTTCTATCACAAGTGCCAACTGCATTTGACCAATCCCCTGAGCAGGGGATTGGTCAAATAATCCAAGCTATGTGCTTATTCCTATTATATAAAATAGAAATCAGGCCCTTCGGAGCTAAACTTTATTCATGGTTCTGTGGCAAATCAGAAACAACTCAGGACTTAATAGCTGCTGTGTTGTTCTTATTTTGGATGATGACAGGCAGGTTCTGTACCTGCTGTGGACACTAAAGGTGGTGTGAGAAACAGACCCACCTTGCTGTGACCCACATAGAATACAGCTACCATGAACCAAGAATGCAGTGAATGCTGACTTGTGACATGATTGTGCTATTCAAACCATAGTGGGTTTAGGCTATATAATGATTTTTGGCATCAGCATCTTGCAGGGAATGCAGTAGGGGACAAAGAGCAGTTGCAGGTACTGCCTAAGTGAGGAAGGGAACTCTGGAGCCTACATTAGGGACTGCACATTGTCTCCAGTGTGTTGCACCTCATTCAGCAACATTAGACATAAAAGCTGGATATTGAAGCCATAGATTTTTTCGTGCCAGTATTTCCTTTTCAAACAGGTTGTCTGTGATTTGATGAACACTTTAAACTGTTGTATAAAATTCTAAATGTTTCTGATGAATCTTTATGAGAAAATAAAATGAATCCTTTTCTAATAGGTTTATAAGAAGAGATGTGCCCCTGTTCTCTGTGGAAAAAGCTCTGTCAAATTTAGTATAATTTTATAACCATTGGGAAGCTTTTAGAAATCATCCTATAAAATTTAATAGAAAAGCTGATGTGTTGTTGAAATTATGCAAAAGGATGCAAAATAGTCTGAAGCAGAAGTTTTCTTCTTCTGTTTAAATCCTGTATTGAGAGTTTCCAAGCTGTCTATAAAAATATGCTTATATTCTGTTATAAATATCATGTACCACTTTACAAATATTTTATGAAAAAACATTAACACTTCAAAGCTTTTGAAGGTTCTCTTAACAGGCACATAAGAATTGCTTTTTTCAGTCCTCCTACACTGTATAAATTTCCCTTACTAGTATTGTCATTTGTATATGGAGTGTATTCAGAGTTCCTGCTGAACCAGAGGTACCTTAATGTTTCTCAGTGAAATTAAGCTAAAGCTGAGGATGTGCTTAGCTGTGTTGCTGTATCAAAGCCTGGAGGACTGTTCTGGAATAACGGAAAGTATTATTTGGGAATAGTATGGTCAGACAGCACACCATGCTTCTCGTGGCCAGAAGGTTTTGGTGATGGCTGCCAGCAGTCTCTCCATATAAAGCAGTATTTTCCTATTCAACTGATCTATTCTAATGCAAGCTCAGTCTTCTGCCCCAACAGCAAAAATAAACACACCCCTCTTTTGAAGACTTCCTGCTAAACCCAGGGCAGAGGTGAGTTGGGCAGAGGGCTGTATTAGTGGCACCCAGCACGGAGCAGGGAGCAGAGCAACTTCTGGAGTGTGACAGGAGATGGATGAGGGAGCCAAGAGCAGGTCTCACAGTTCTCACTCAGCCCCAGTCCATGTTGTTGTTTCCTGCCTTGAGTTGCAGAGAAGGGGAAGAAGAAAACAAGGCTTTCTGGTTTGTTTTAAAACTTGTTAAAAGAGAAGGAAAAAAGAAAAGCAATTTTATTGATTTTTAGGAAGGAACATACCTCTGGAGGAGGCTTCTTTAGCTGTTCAGTTATAGGTATCCTATTCTATTTGTGATCTTTTGGTGGCTTTAAGGACGCTAAATTATGTCTCTGTCACTGATTCTTGAAATGTTAGAGCTCTCTTAGATCAAGACAGACTGAACACTGGTCTGTACCCTTTACTGAAAATTCAATTACCTCTGGTCTCACAAGCACAGCTGTCAATGTAACCTGAGTCTATGGGTATCTTGAGAACACTGTTCTATGTTCACATTCCTCCAGATACGCTGTGTTCCTGTGTTCCTTACCCACAGGTCTGGAGACAGTATCCTATTTGGTTCAGAGGTTTTAAATTATTCATAGCTTATGCAGGAATGGTGCTTTAGTAGAAGGATATAAAGTAAGAACTGAGTGTATAAAAAGACACAAACAAACCTGTAGGGCTTTTTTATTGCTAAGGCTACTAAAACTTATTCATTTCCAGACTTCTTTTTAATAGGAGTGCTTTCTCTTTTGTAGCTGAAGTGTTTTAAATCCCTAACTGAAAAACCCAGCAGAAATGAAATGCTGTAAATTGTCCAAGGCCAGAAAATATGCCACTGCCAGCAGATCATCAAAGTAGTCCTCCAGTGCACCTGTTTATTCCATAAATAAGCCATTCATCCTGTTTCCCTTGCTTATGCTGTAGCTGTGGAATGGGGAGTTTCAACACAGAAATCAATAGAACACAAACCCTTAGCTGCCTAGTCTCTGGTCATCTCTTCTTTCTATTTTGAGTAAGGATAGCCTGTGAGAGTATTAATCAGTTGAAATTTGTTAACTCAGTGTAAAAGCAAGTAGATCAATTGCTTGCTTCTTGATCTCTACTTGTACCACTAAAGTTAGGCCCCATTATCATTAACTAGTTAGTATTTAGCTGTGTATGGCTTGCATGAAATACTTGGACTGCTTCTCTCAATCACTTACTGATTTTTGCCAAGTACCAAGTGGCAATGAGCTAGTTAGGTTAGATGGTTTAGTTACGATTAAAGCAAAAAATACCTCATCCATCTTCTAGTGGTGACGAGTGCTTCTGCCTGTCCTGTGAACACATGGAGTAGATAAACACGGTGAATATGATGTGACACATGCCGATACATGTGACTGGTAGTAATATGGAGCATCACGTCTGGCAGGGAGATTTCTTTCTGTATTGGCTCTGTGCTGAACAAACCCTTCACTGAGGTGGAGGTCTGGAGCTATTTCAAGTCCACTGAAGTCCGCACTGGCTGCAGAGCTGAACCCAATTCCCTGTCTGATAGAAATAACTGCAATTTTCTTCCACATTTTAAGTTGAAGGAAGTTGGGTTTCACCAGGTAGAGATCTGTCCCACGGAATGCCACATCCTCCTATGCTTGTGCTCCTTCATGTACCTCTCAAATATGTATTAACCAGTATTTGTTTGAAAAGAAATCATTATTTAAAAGCTGTCTGCTGAAAACTTAAGAAGGTTTGCGCTTTAAACTTTAGTGCCAAGCTTATCTTAGTGGTAAATACTTACCCTTTTCTGTATGGTATATGGAGAAATGTACATACACATTCAAACTGCTGCTCTTTTTGGAAGTTGTTGTGCAACTGGGGCTTTAAATCTCAAAGGGGCAGGATAACCAACAGTCCACCAACAGTGATAATTTCATATGGAATATAGTACTGATTCTCAATAAGGGTGTCTGATGAATTTAGAGCTGTGAAATTGGCACCTGAAGTACAAAATAGGCACTTCCATGCAGGTGACTTTTATTTTCCTTTTCCAGGTAATGTAGCTCAGAAATGGGGTTCGTCAATAAGTCTCTTTCTGGATGCGTAGAAACTAAAAGTTTGCAACCACAAAGAGTAACTCAGTGACTTGCTTTTTTCATCTGGAAAGCTTGAAACAGCTACTAGTTTGTCAAAGTATCAATATCCACAGTTAGCTGCTGTTGCAGTGTTTACCTCTGATGAGATTAGCTGGTCTAGCAGGTGCTTCATCGTCTGTCTTTGTTGCTATATTTCTAATATACCTACTGGGACATGTTTTATTACCTGCTGTTGATGGGGAGGTAAATGGTACATGGTTTTCAAAAGCGGTTGTATTGGCTGATGTCAGGTACTAAACTGGAAGGCAGTGAAGAGCAATAAGGGCTTAAAAACTTGGCATTGCTCTGAAACCCCTGTGTTGCATTGAATGACAGTGAGACCTTTCTGCAGCAAAGTGTGTTTTATGAAGATAATGGCCATTGTGAGGTAGAAGATCACTGGTATGTTGGATTGATTGCACCGTGAGTTGGTAATGTGTTTCGTTCTGCCATATATGAATGTGTTTATGGCTTGATGTCATTCCCACCTGTGCGTAGTACAGCAAGTTAAATAGCACACGTTTTGCTCTCTGTCCCTCTCCCCTCCTCCCATAAGTATGCTAAATTGTTTGGCTGTCTGATGCCTCATGAAAAGAGTTGCTGCACAGAATTGCCTACATTAAAGAGTTGAAGAATCAATGCAGCCGGTGACCTTTAGTGAAGCTGACATTTACTGTGGTGGATCAGCTGCATACACAGTGCATGACTGCTCACTCACTTGCTTGATATCTCTCCCCAGAGTGCAGCTACGTGATTTTTCTCCTTTTGATGTCTTGCTCTGTATAATTTTTATCTAGAGGGTTTTTTCCTCTCTTTGGATGTATGATTGGAGGGAGGGTGGTGAGTCTGACTTTGACCTAGCAGATGTTTTAAAGGAGACCACACAAGCACAATAAAATGAGCTAGTATTAGACTTCCAAAACCGAGAAATGTGAGAGAAATCAAATTTCATATGTAGGATTTGTCTATGCTATCATTTCACCCTCTCTGTATGTGCATACTCCTGGTGGTTGTTTTCAATGACTCCATACTCTGTTTCCCCCCACCCTCGTAATGTTTTCACCTGGTGTGAAGTCTGGAGGCAATAAACATCCTTCAGTGTCATATATTCCTCTTCTCAGCTGGATACTGGAAATTTTCCTTTTCATGGAGCTCAGCTTACTACCTGATAGTTACGTGAAGTTTTGACAGAGTGATCACCACAACACAGAGGTTTGACCTGTGGAGGCTGCAGGATAAGCCACCCTGCAGTCATAGGAAGCATGGCTATATTTTCTTGCCAGTCTTAAGGCATACTTGAAGAGTGCAGCACCACTGAAATGTGATTGTGGCTTGAACTCTGGAGTAAGAGCTTGGACTGTAGTGCTGGCCATCTGACCCACCTCCTGCTGTGAGGAGGAGTTCTGAGAGACCCCAGAATCCTTCTGGCTCTTACCCTGGGATCAGCTCCCTCACAAGAGCAAATACTCCTCTTGGTGCCCAACTGTAGTCTCAGGGGTGGGTGAGGCTTGGGTACAGTCTCTTCCAGTGACCAAGAAGGGTTTAGTTTGGGTCATCCTGTGGAAGGAGTGCTGACTATATTTCCTCCTGTAAAATAGAGACAAGCAAGTAGTCTCCTCTATCTTTGCTCATCCCGGGGCACAAAGGCAATCCAAGGAAAGAGGATAATAAAAGTGACAGACAGTGTGGCATGATTGCCAGCCTGTGCTCTGATGAGGCTGGAGGAGATGCACTAGGTCACAGTAGATGAGCTTCCATAGATAGTACAGAGTAATTGTCCCAAGATAAAAAAAGACCTGTCTTGAGGCGAGGCAGTGCTATTCAAAGATCATATCAATAAGCTCAGCATTACACACCGATTGCCAGTGAAATAATACGAATTCATTCCACTGTTCTTCTGTTGTTAGATCACCTAGTTGAGTAGCAGAAGGAATACTCTAAATAGTATATTACTTAATGTGTGTTTGTATGTTAGCTTTTTTTGGTGTATATTTCCACACTAAGAAACAGTATCTTCTTAACTGTAAATTTTCTCGTTGTAAAGTTTGTCACTGTAACCTTGCTAACTTCTAAATACATCTTTTGTAACTTCTTAGTTGAGTAAATTGAGTTTACTTAATTTGGAGTTTCTCACTAGACATGAAGTACTGTCTGCTCCTCCGCCCCCTGCCCTTTTCTTCCTTCCACAGCCATACCCTTGCCCTCCACCCAAAGTATGACCACCCTTTCTCTGGTGAGGAGATTTTTCATCTCTCTGCTGCTCTGTAGGAGAACGTGTACCTGACACTATCCCTCTGCTCATAATGAGCTTTCACTCAAGTTGCTGATCAATAGCAGAAACCAGCAGGTCTGTCTCTATTGCTTGTTTTCTCTATCTTGAATCTGCCAAGATAGATTAGGCTGTTGCCAAGGTCACTCAATATGTTGCAAGTGAATGAAAAGGGATCTAGTTGACTTTTTTAGGACAGGGCTGCAAAAAGGCAAGACTGGAGCTTATGTGAATGTACAATGACAGATTAAATCTGCATCAAGGTCACACAGGGTATTTTTAAGTGAACCTTCAGCTTAGCTGAGCAAGATACACATCCCCTGTCAGCTGGGAGGTTATTGCACTGCTTGTTAAGGCAAAGCATCTTGGCACTACACATATGGGAAGGAACAGCCCAGAAATTCAGGAATTGCAATGAGACAGACTTGGGTGCAGCTCTCTTGTAATCAATAGGATATTTACAGGCTTTTCTGGTGGCAGAACCTGAGCTGTGGGGAGTTGCAGGAACAAGAGCAGCAGTGTGCTCATCACACCACACTGGAGGCAACCACATCCTCCCTCTTGTGCGGCTGGAGGCAGCAGTGACGTGAACTCTGAGTGCTAGTATCAGGGCTGGGTTTAAGCAGCTGATGTGCTCCAGAAGCCTTCCTTACATTGGGGTTCTTGTGTAGCTGAGGTGTAGCTGCTTCTCAGAAAAGAATAAAACTAAGAAAAGCAGGAGTACTTAAAGCTTTTGCATTAGCAATGACTAGAATTACACAGAAGGAAGGCTTATGGTAAGAGGCAATGCATCTTATGAGACTGACTGCTGTAATGGGGACAACTGTCTTCATGGCTTATCTGTCTGAGAACTTTTTTTCTCCCCAGTTCCAGCAGTTGATCTAATAAAATATACTGTGTGTATAAATCTTCTCCCCTCAGATCATCATGTCTGCTTCAGAACAGCTAATAAAGTTGCAGCCTTATTTTCCTAATATAGTTGCTTCATTTAATGGATTTTCATGGCCGCTCAACAGAGTAGTTCTTGTCCTTACACTGCAGTGTCTGTGCATATTGAGCAGTCTCCCAGTAGAAAAGTCTGCATTGTGGGTTTAGCCATTTTTACAAATAAACCTGAAAGAATTGCTTCCATAGAAACCAAAAAGAAATCTCTGCTTGCTGTTCATCCTTAGATCTGGACTTCAGACTTTTCCAGAGTTTGAAGTTATTTAATCTGTAGGAATGAGACCCTGTTTCTCTGCTGAGATGAAATGTCGCGGTGTTCAAGGTACAGGTCTCCTTTTGTACTCACTATAGATTAGTGGTTTTGTTTAATTTCAGTATGGTTATTCCTGTGCTTTTAAATAGCCATGTGCACTTAAATGCTGCCTTGGCCTGGTACCAGAATGGTCAGGCAAACAGTGATGAAAGTAATGGGAGACTTTGAGGTTTTGCAAGGCATTCTAAAGTAACTGGAGCCTTTTGATCTCCTCTGCTTCTCCATGTCCATAGGGACACCCTTGCAGGGCTGAGGCCAGGGTATCAGAGGCATTAATGGATGAAGTAGGTTGTGTTAATTAGTTGAACTGTAAAAGAGGATCTTATATAATCATCTGTAAGAGAAACCCCAAAAGATAATTATAAACTGCCAGACTTTGTCTGCTACAGCTGTTCTGTGTGACCTAAAGGCTTCAAAGTCCTGCACAATTTAAAACCTATTTAACTAGTCTGACTCTATAGTGACTGAACTATTAGCTGAAAAAAGGCAAATAGAGAAGACTGCAGCTTTGGGTATGTCTGTACTTATCTTACAGCTTTATCTTTGTTTCTAATTGAATTTTAAAGATGCTGATCATGAGTTGTTGGATGAGGCCAGACTAAAACTCCAGTCCAGATGAAAATGGAGCAGCAGGCCTGGACTTGCCTTAGAGCTGCCTTTGGGCTTTGAAGCACATGGTGCTCCCCTTACTGAAGTTTATCAAGTTAGTAGCCTCAATTTGGCAGCCTTTATGTGTGCCAAGGCTTGGTGCATCGGAGGCTCAAGTGTCAGAGGCACCCAACAGCAGTTTCTAGAGTCCTTGAATTGGAGAAGCTATTTTGCTCAAGGTTCAAGGCAGAAGGAGGTCTTTCCAGTAGCGCAAGTTCTTCCCGATAACCTCTTCCCTCTTTGCTTTTGCTTCCAAGCTCCTGGGAGTTGAATTTCAAACCTGGTTTGGCATGGAGTGAGGAAGTGCCAAAAGTTGCTGGGGTGGAGAGTGCTTGTCTTTCTCCTCTCTCATTGAGAGGCTGGATTTGTTGTGGGGGTAACAGCTTCTCAGTGGTCTTCAGAAAGACCTTACCTGGAATCGGTTTGATAATTTGAGAAGAATCTGTTATGTTCTCAAAACACTATTTTGAGATAACAGCCACCCATGGATTTGAAATGCAGCTTCAAGCACTTGTTTTGGCCTTCTGCAGCATGGCATTCTTCCAGTCCGAGGAGATTGCTTTTCTTTTTAATCTATTTTTTTCCACCTCATTGTTAGGCTCTGAGTCTCCCTACCTGGCTTCTAGTGAGAGTTATAGTGATTGGCCTTTGTCTCCTTATCCTGCATACTGATTTAACTCCTCTGACTTTCTCCACAGAAAACAGAGGTGGAAGAAAACTGGCAGCTATGAGCAAAGGAAAAAAGGGAGAATGGGATCAATTCCTGTGCTCAGTGGGACTGTGCGTGTACTACTTATAATGTTTTTGCTACAAACAGTGGATCTGTCTGTCAAAATACTGCTGCACTACTGCTTGGCCCTGTGTTGTAGAAGTCAAGGGTGAGTTTATGCCACAGATGCTTGCATGTTATTTTCCACCTGTAATCAGATTAAAGTACAGCAGCCTTCAGCCTGATGGAGCAGTGTCTGCCAGCTCAGTCTTCTGCTTCACCTCAGACCTGCTTGGTTTGTGTGGTATTCAGGGATATGAGGATGTGCAAATGGAGTGCAAAAGCGTGTTACCGGCAGGGAGTGTTTCCCACTGAGGGTTTTCAGCTGAGTTTTCTGAGCATCTCTGAAAACAGAGTTCTGTGGTCCTGGAACACCAGGGAAGGAGGTTTTTGGTGTTGTCTCTTCTCTTGTTCACCTTGCTGGAACATTCTGGGAGCGGCACGACCAGCCGGAGCTCTCCTGGATATTGAATTGCAGCCTTCTACTGTGGTCATGCTCCATGTGCCTCCTGAAGGGAGGTCTCTGACTGAGCTCAAGCCCAGCCAGTACTGGGAGACCAGGGGCAGTAAGCACTGTTGGTGGCTTATTAGTGACCTTTTAGTTTCTGGTTTTCCACCATGAATTTACTGTCACAGTGACACTCCTGGTTTCAAAAGTATGCCACTGTCTCCACTTTAAATCATACGTTAATGTTTGTCTTCTGAAGTTCCTTCTCTGCATCATAGGAATAGATGTGTTGGATCCAGCCAAAGGTCCTTTCTCTGCTCAGTTTTTTTATGAGCAGTGTCTAGTAGCATATTGCTAAGGAAGAGTATGGGTATGGAAGTAGTATATGTTGGTACCTTCCCTAAATGGTCTGCAGCATGTGGTGGTCTTTGCTGGTGTCACTGGGTACCTTCTGCCCTGTGTGAGCATGCAGATACCAGGCTCAGAAGGGAAGGGTGGTGTTGGCAGCCCATGAGGCCAAGGACTTGTGTGTGTAACTGGGTGGCAAGTGCAATAAAGCAGCTCTTTCATCCTTAGTACTTTCATTCTTTTGAGTAAATCCTTTTATACTGTAACTTGTGCTTTTTGAAGTCCTAGAACTTGACAGAGGAATGTCCTGTGGTTTAAAGTCTTGGCCAGAGGCTGGAAAAATGGTATTCACAAAAGGGTTTTGTTTGATTTTTGGGTGTATCTTTTAGGCTTTATTTGTTGTTTAACATCTTGTTTATGAAGTGGGAAATGATTCTGCTTGCCTTACAGGGCTGCTACAAAAATATGTTTAGAAGGTTATGAGAAATGTGAATGCTAGGGCAATAACTTGTTCAGGTGTACATTAAACAGTCAGTGGAGAAGGAAGGCCTTTTCTTCAATACATAGTGATCTTAATCTGCATGCTAACTTGACATCAGGAGGATGGGCTTGTTATCCTTTGTTTATTAATTTGTCATGTTGTATTATGCAATATTAAGTTTAAGATGTAGTTTAATGGAATGACACTATAAAATTTCAGATCTGTTAACATAATATGGCAGCATGTTTTAATGCATTTGTTTCACTCCAAGTAAGTACAATTAAGTTTGGCATATCATGCAGGCTGAGATAGGCCAATCCGTATACCATGCTGTCGGTGAACTCTGATGGAATGAACTTCCCTTAGTTGTAGGCATCATTTATACTTATGCTTAAAAATACAGAATTATCTTTCAGTATGCTGAAGGTGAAAAACTGTAAGGTCCAATTGAATATTATCTTTTTCCCATTTTCTAACCTGTAGCAACAAAATCTGTTGGGGTTTAATTTAATGTACTTTGTTTATCACTGCTGTCAGAACTCTGGTGTAGGAAGTAGATTAAGATGATTTTGGTACTTCATATGGTGATTTGTCTTTCTTTTCTATTGTCTGTGCTTTGTTTGATGTTCTAAATGTATTTCAAATGGATATCTCTGTTGCAAGGAGAATAAACATTGCATTAAATAAACCTTTATCAGTGTTTAGACAGGTGTCCCAGCAGTGTTGCAGAGTTGTTTGGATAGCTACACCCTTAATGTTGGGGAATGTGTAGAAAAACTACTGCCATTATGCTTTGGAAGGAAAGCCTAGGAAGCATGTTACAGCCTGTTGTCCTGCAAAGCTTCTTCAACTGTATGAGTCAAGGTGCCATTTGTTTCATAGCCTGTGTGAGATCGGAGCACATCAGATGGGTTTTATTAAGACAAGACCTGGGGGGCTCTATAAATGGGCATTTACTAAAATCTACTACTTGCTGTAACCCAGCCAAACAGATACTGGTGATGCACAGTCTCTTTTACCAGCCTAGACAACCTCTGTGCAGACCTGGTTCAAAGGGTCAGCAGCACTGATTTTAAAGAATACTTTTTTGAGCAGTAATTTAAACATCCAATTCTCATTTTTAAGTGATCGCTCACTGTGAGTGTTACTCTTGCAGTCAAACCAAATGCCACCGATTTTTACTTTCCATGGGTTGAAGATGTCAAAGTTCCTCATGGCCTTTCTGTGATGATGACGTGCTCTGAAGCGCAGGGAGAGGATGGCTGCAGATGAGCAGTGCTGCTGTTTCAGCTGTCTGAGCTTACTTCTGCTTACTTAGTGTGACTAAATGGCCATCAGGGGAAGAAACAACTCTGGAACTACCTCCTAGTTTTTCAGCAGAGGCTGGTGCCCGCAAATGGTTGGTCTTAACCTTTTTCCTCTTTTCCATTTGCTCAGCTGGGATGTTATTAGCTCTGTTGGCTGGCTGGAGAGTAATTGAATATTGTAAACATTGAATTTACCTCTGAATTGCAAAAGTGAGATTATTTAGACCTTGAGAAGGTGTCTGGGGCTTTTTTTTTAGTACTCTATTAGCTTAGACACAAAAACCTGTGCATCTTTGCAGTTGCAGAAACTGATTTGAGCAAATGGAATATGTTTACCTTTTCAGAACGTGTCACCAAGTTGTTTGACTCCTTCCTCTTTTGACCTTGAGTTAAGGGATGTTTTTAGATTTTATCTTGTATATCTTTCAATTCAATTTCCTGTATCTTTTCCAGAGCACCTTAATACTAATAATTTACATGTGTTGCTGCCTTATTAATACTAGAAATCTTTCTTCTGCAAATAGATCTGGGTAGCTGAATGCTTCTGCATGAACGCATGAACTCAATTCTGAATTCCAATTTCTATAGTTTAGAAACAGCTCATGAAGGCTATGTAAAAGGATTAAAACAATCTATGGAAGGCTGATAGGTGGGAGTTAATGGATTTTTATTCATACTTAATTCTTTAATGAGAAAAAGGCAACATGACTGCGTGTTTTGTACAATCGCACTAAGGGGGAATAAAGAGGAAGCTGGCCTGGGGACGTGGATGCTGGATGAGGTACAGGCTGACTTCATTGAGACACAAACATCCTCCGATGAAGGATGGCACAGGCTGGGCATTGCACTGCATCCTGCTGCTCTTAGGAGCAGGGACTCAAGTGGAGCGAGGAGCAACAGGACAGGCTCAGATGAGAACAAAATTGGTACCGAGCTTCAGGGTTATTTGGTTTTCCTGTTTGTTCCTGTCCCTGATTTTCTGGGTTCGTTCTGTTTATCCTGGTTTTCTTACCTTTCATCAAGTGTTTGTCAAGCTTTGCGGTACGCTGCTGTCTTTTGGGAACCCAGACTACCTAATACAGATTGTATCTTTTCAGCCTCTGATCCCAATTCTGACACCTTTATCACTGGGCAAGAATTTATGAATTGTGTGAGTAAATATTATGTTCGTTAAGTGTAAAGATTGCTAAAAGGGAAAGCAACATCAAGCTCCAGGAAGCCTTTGTCAGCGTAAAATTGTTGTCAAAGCCTTTGTTTGAGGAAAATCTGCTCTCCTGAGTTCTGTAACTGACACTCCTTACATCCCATTAATAGGGAGGGAAATAGGTTTTGCCTCATCTCTAATCCAAATGGATCTTTACAGATACGAATGTGAGCCTAGGGTTATGTAAACTTCAATTCTGATGGAAGAAGGAAGATTCTTGTCTCTAGTAAATTATCAGACATGCAAATCCTGTAGTTTTTCAGTGTATCCAGTTTTATCATTGGTCTTATAGTATTTAGTTTTCTCCCTATAACCAGATAGCATGAAAAGCTTTCAATATGTCCTAAAGGCACCTTGGAAGCTCATGAAGCAATTAAAATGCAATTCAAACACCGTGATCCTTACAGAGAATGACAGATGATTTTTCAGGGTTCAGGGCTGTCAGTATTGCTATCCATTTGTTGATTTTATTTTCTTTCATTTTGCCCCTACTCTTCTATTGTTCTGTGATAACCAAAGGCAAAGCTCCAAAAAGCTTTGTCCATTTTCATAACAGAGTACGGATGGTTATACCTGATACTAGGGATTAAATACCCTTTCACATTATGCTTAGTACACGGTTTAGCTAAACAGAATGGGATAAGGCAAGGATAACGGCTTTAAGTTTGAAGTAAGTCTCTCTACTAAGCAGTCTCAAAATTCATGAGGTGGCAAAACTTGGCCCTGTTTCTCAGAGGGAAGAAGTGGCAGTGACTATTAAACTGGTATGATGAATGTTTACAGCAAATTTGTTTTAGTACTCTCTGGGCAGATCTGTTGTTATCTCAACAAAGGGTGCCCCATGTTGGGTGCCAGAAAGCATCATCATGTTTTAACTCACCATCACACATCCCCTGATGGGATAAGGGAGAGAATTGGGGAAAGAAACAAATCAAATTTGTGCACTGAGCTAAAGATAGTGCAATAGAAAATAAAAGGAAGCAATAATAATAGAAGAATTAGAACACATAGAAGAAGTGATGACAATGCAGTTGCTCACCACCTGCCAAATGATGCTCAGACAACCCCTGAAGCAGCAGTCCCTGGCCAGCTTTACTGCCAATTTGTATGCTGAGCATGACATCTTATGGTATGGAATATCTTATAGATGACTTTGGGTCAGCTGTCCTGGCTGTGTCACTTTCTGGCTTCTTGTGCACACACACCCTACACCCCCCCCCTCCCCAGCCTCCTTGATAGAAGGGTGGGATAAATAGCAGAAAAGGCTTTGATTTAATGTTAACACTGCTTAGTGACATCTAAACCATCAATGTTATCAACATGATTCTCATCCTAATTCCAAACCACAACATTGTACCAGATTCTAGGGAGAGAACAAATGCTACCACAGTTAGCACGCTTCACAGATTGAGGAGGAGCACTAAATACATCTGCACAGCTGGCATTTGTTCCCTTCTTTAATGGGATTTTCTACTTCTGTCTTCTCTCATATGCCATAAAGGCTGTGACCTTAGCCTGGCAGGATTTTGTACCAGAAATGCAGGAGGAAGGCATACAGAGAAGCTTTCTCTGATCAGAAGAGTGCAGTGTTCTCTCTGCAGTGAGGTACCCTTCTCCTTCTCGCTGCTGCCTGCAGCAGATGTCTTCTCCTTGGAAATCTAATTTTCCTTTTGGCTTTTTGACTCTGTTGTATTTCAGGGTGTGTGGTGTCTTCTGTCAAGCTGTTCCTTTTACTGGTAAATGTCTTATTTATTCTTTCTGGAGACCTTCCATTAACCTCTCCTTCATTGGCAGTGAAACAGCTGGTGTTGAGATCAATGCCTGTCATGGTAACCGCTCTTTCCTTTGCATGGATCTGTCTCTGTCCATTCACCCTTATACTGCTTTACCCATCAACCCCAAAGGCACAGATATCTGTGAGCCTCCTGCAGAAGCCACTGACTTTGGTTTTCTGTTTGTATGGAGCTTGCTAACCCCCATAACAGGGACTTACGGGTACAGTAGTAAAAATAGTAATGTACAATGGGCTATGAAAAAATGCTTCATCAAATAATATTTTCAGGAGGTACTATTAGTTGATTTAAGTACAAGTCTACAATAGCTGGGAATAGAAAACAAGCAATGCTTGTAGAGAAGAACTTGCTGACGTGTTTGTGAGAGCTCAGCATGAGCTCTCAGTGTGATAGTGTGGCTAAAACTGCCTTTAAATGTGAAACAAGTATATATTGAGTAGAAGCACGATATACATGAAAACTGTATTCAGTCCTGGTGAGTCTGGAACAGGAAAGTTATGTTTCTCTTTCTGTGAGAAACAGTGCTGAAAAAGTGTATTTAGAGAGTCCTTACACAAATGATTTAAAAAATGGAAGACATGGTGTACTGAGAGACTCGAGAGGGTGAAACCGTATGGCTTGTGGAACGTATGGGACAGCTGGGTAAAGGTGTGAGCTTATCTCTAGGTGAGAACAAGGTTTTCCCAGTTGGTCAGAAATGTGTTCATCAGTCCCTTTTGAAACTCCAGTCAGCAGAGGCTGAGCTTGGCTGACTTCTGAATCAGAATCTCTTGCAATTAAATTGTTAGTAATGGCCAGTAGCCACAGAGGCCGTTTATAAGGATGTTTTCCTAGCTTTGTCATTGGCAACTATAAAATCACATTGCTGGTGTTTTTCTTTCCTCTTTTCCTTCTTTGTTGCACCTTCTCTGAAATGTTTGGTGTAATTCAATCAGAATTACTGCATTTACAGCAGGAACGGAGTTTGAGTCAGGCCTGCATTACGTAGAAGACCCAACCCAGTTCTTGCAGCTTAGAACTGGATGGGATAAATTTTTCCTATGGACATTTAAGGCAAAATCCTTTCTCTTAATGGTTTAACCCCGATCCCTGCCAACCCAGGACCAGCAACTGTTGTGGATCAAAAATGTTGCTGAAAATGGCTGGAAGCTAGCTTTTTAGAAAAGCTACTTTGAGAACTACTGAGGTATTTAATTCCTTTCCCAAAACATAAATGGATAAAACCTTTCAAATAAGAAAACTGACCTAAGGAAAGCAGATTTTTTTCTTCAAAAAGGAGAAAAAAGAGAAACCGATTGTGTCATTTTGAGGAGGACTTTCCTGTGACCTGTTTTACCGACCACTTTAAAAGATCCTGTTGCACATCTCCATAGTAAGTGCTGGCTTGGGCGTCAGCTCCGGCACTGAAAGCCTGCATTCCGTTTGAATAAATTCCACCCTTATGGTAGGAACAGCTCTGGTCATCTGGAAAAGAGCCAGTACCGTTTGAGTCATTTGCAGACCGTAATTTGAGAACCACTGCATCAATTGTGCACCGTTTCCTGAACCGCCATCAGGAATAGCCAGTTCCGAGCGCTGACACGGAGCTGCAAACGATTCCCGATGAATAAGCTTTGATTTCAGCAGGGGGAGCTGCATGGCTTCTGCAGAGCCTGCAGCCGGGAAGAAGGCGGCTCTTGTGCTGCAGGCGCTGCTCCGCTCCTGTGGTTCCGGGCAAGGGAGGTGTTGGGGGATCTGTTCCCCGTGGCAGGGCAGCCCTAACCCGCCTGCCCCTGCAAGGGCTCCTGCCTGCCCTGGGTCTTCATCCATGCTCTCTCCATCCCTGTGGGAGAAACAATCTGAGCCTGTGCTCAGCTGGAGCCTTGGAGCTGCCATTGCCATCAGCTCCTTCCCAGGCGACAGGATGGAAAGGGTAACCTTGCTCCCTCTGGCAGAAGGGCAGCTCCCTTGTGTTGCTCTTGTCTGTGATGGCATGGTCATTGAGGCAAGCAGGGTCTTTTCCCCTAAATGTGCTCTTGCAAAAGACAGCTTAGAGGTTTTTAATACTGGTGCATGCTATTCCAAAAGAGTAACTCCTAGCTAGTACTCAGAGCTGGAAGCCTCCTATGGAATCAGAGACAAATTAATGTTCGGTACAGTTTGACTGAAAGGAAGCATTTGGACTGAAATTGCCCTTAGAAATCACAAAGCATGGAAAGATGGATTTGATCAACCAATGTCTGTTTGCTACGCAATTATTTAATTACTGGGCACTTGCTAGTGCTCTGCCTAGTTGTGTTTTAAATTGCAGGCTTTGCCACAATGTCAGCAAACATCTTCTGGCTCTTGATCTCACTTGTCCTTTCTCTTCCTCCAAATTATCTGTTAATATCTTTATCTCCTTCTACAGATTTTTCCTCTAGAGAGTTCTCGGATGTCACTGTAGTTCTTTCAGGTCTAGAATTTGTGTTGCAGGTGTCTGAAATTACTGTGGGTGTTTTGGGTTTGGTGGTTTTGTCATGCGTAGCAAAGAGCTTTTCCAGTATTTTGGGTGTGGGTATGTTCAAAGACCATGTTTCTCCATCATACCCCTATGGAGTTTCCATAGGCTTTTTTCACTGTGTGTCAGCAGTGAAGCTACAAAATAAATACAGAAAAGAAAGTGAAAGGGTCACGTTGTAGCAATGAAAATCTTGGAGTTTATTTTGTGTGGAACAGATGTAAGGTTATCTATGAAGTGTGATGATGAACTGATTTGGAGGGCTTTGACAAGGGTGTGATTTTTCTACACTGGATTCTGCAAAAAAAGGAGTGAGGCAGTCTCTGAGACAGTGCTAGTCTATCAGCAGCAGTGCAGGATTATAACCTTCACCACATGCCCAGGCAGTCTTCACTGATGGGATATTGATCTAGGTCTTTGTCCATGGCAAAGGCAATGGATTCTGGACTGAATTGCTATCAAATGAACACGTACTTAGTTTTATAGAACAGCCTTTTGCCCCTGCATTACCTTTTATATGTAACTTAGTTCAGCATGTCTTTGAAAACCTGGTATTGTTCTTCTAAAAAGATGTGAATGTTTATGGAACTATTGAAACATTTAAGGGCAACTAGTAATAGGAGTAATCAGATGGTAATACAAATGGAAGCTGAAGCTAGAGGCAAGTTGTGAGAACTGGCACCTGTTGAAGACTTCTAATTACCAAATATTGAACTATTTATTTCATTAGAATAAAACCAATGGTGTTCAAATAACTAAGAATCTGCTTTGTTTGTGGCATCACTTGTCTGTTGTTGATCAATTTATTTTAGTTTGAAGCATTCAGAAGTCCAGCAGGATTTAGATGCCTTTAATTCTCTTGGGAAATGGCAGGAGAGTCTTCAGCCTGTAGAAGATTATAACACCTGCTTGGCTTTATTAGTGTGATGAAATGTGATGCAAACAGATGGTTCCAGTTTCTTAGGGTTTGCTGAAGATGACTCTTGGCTTGGGCTTTTTTTCTTTTCCTTTTGTCTTCTGTAAATATCTATACAAAGCCTGGGATTTCAGACCTGTGCTGTTAGTGTAATATAGAGATCTTATTCCATTCTTCTGCCTGTAACCATGCTCATGCTCACTGGCACGTTTATTGAGGTTCTTACTTTCAGCCTCCTTAAACCACACAGGAAGGCTCTTCCAGCTGAACAGCAGTGGAGGTGTGGAGATCTTCCAGTGGAGCGGAACAGGGCTGCAGAGATGTCTGTCACAGAGATGCTCAATCTCTGACTTCTCATATCAGAATTTGATGCCTCCCTGTCTGGCCTTATTTTGAGTTCTTTCTAGACTCTGCCTCACTGCACAGAAATTGTCATTAGTGCTCTGGGAACAAGAAATTTGCTCCTCTGAGCAGAGGGTGGAAATCCTGACTGGTAGGAGGAAGAGTGAGGAGAATCAACGCTTCTGACACAAGTCAGTGTGCACTTGGGTGTATTTTTAGCCTCCATCCTCCAGCAGGTTACTTTGATAACTGGTAATAGACCATTTTTCATCAGCTAAACTGGTGCAAGCAGTTACTCTTGCAACAGGAACTCCTTTCTGCTTTATTATGGAAGATGTTAGAGAATACTGCATGGTTAAACTGCATTGTTAGTAGCTAGCTCATTATATTTACACTTGTGCTCTCCAGAAATCACAGGCAGAAGGTGTTACTGATGGGTGCAGTATCATCTGTTGGATTCCCCATCAGGAACAAAACCCCTATTCTCTGTTTCACTTTTGACATTTGTTTTCTTTCAGGCAGGTCATGTCTTTTCCTTGGGTGCCCATATGTAACAGATGAGATGAGCAAAACAGTGCAGTTCCCACATAGCATGCCCAGTTCTGAAGAATCTTTATGCAGTAATCCCTTTATGCATTAATGTAAAATACTGTCAAATAAAAATGGGGTGAATCTTTTATAAGAATATAAAAGTTTCCAGTAATACCAGATACATGCATTTTTATTGGGTTTCATTGTGTTATGATAATAGTAATTTCCTTCAATGCGTTTTCTTGTAGCGAGAAGAAATTGTAACAGTGAATCCTCTGATTTCAGACAGATTATGTAGAGCCGGCTGTGAACTAACGGCCGTCGCAACAGGAAGATGAACGCATTTGTAAGCACTGTGGGAACCTTCCTGACGTCTGCTTGTTCCCTTCTTCAAAAAGGTAGGTCTTTTTCTTACCCAGTGGTGCCTGGGGCTCTATTCCACCATGAGCACTGTATCCTCCTTAATGAGCTTGCACTCTCCTGGAATGGGAAGCGGGTAAGTAGTTTGTTTTAGAGCAAAATTAAGATGGGAGGATGAGATTAGGTAAAGTCACGTATCTGTGTGCGTGTTAGTTTCTTGTTTTCATGGCAAATGAAAACTGCAAAATGAGAGAGAACTGCAAAAGCTACATCAAAACATCATGGTATTACATTGAGAAGCAGACTTTTCTAATAGACAGGAACTATTTGAAAATAACCTTTTCTTTCAAATCTAGTTGCTTGGGAGAACAAAGAAGCACGAAGCTGAAACAATTGTAAATGGTAACCTTTAAAAATAGATACATATTTCCTAACGAACCTGGCATTTTTTTCATTATCACAGACATATTCATTAACTGAAATATTTATTTGGCATTATGGGAAGTTTAAAAATGCAAGAGCTGCTTCATTTGGTTTTTCCTTTCTAAAAATGTGATTGCTTTAGCATTAATTTCTGCCTGCTGCAGTTAATAGCAGCTCAGTGGAAGGATCTGGCATCAGAGTTCTGCTCACTGGGTAAGGACATGAGCTGCTGGGGGCTGGAATGAACATGGTGGAGGTGAAAGATGCGAGTTGTGTGTTGGGAGCACGGCCTGTGTGTATGCACAGCAGTTCAGGACCAGATTCCTCAGCAGGTCTGCAGGCAGCTTTGTGGAAATCTGCAGAGAATAGGAAAGAGGAGCACTCCTATGGATCTTCTATGCAACTGGAAACCTTTTAGGACTGATAAACTTGAGAGTCAAACCTTATTATTAGGATAATTTGGTCATGTCTATGTACTGTACAGACATGCATTCTGCCACTTACAAAAGCTGGGTGCTGCCTGAGTGAACACCTGGTTCTGGGCAGAGCAGGACAGATCCTGTGATTCAGGCAAAGCCAGCTTTCCTAGGGATCAGGGTCCTGTGAAAAGCCTCCTAGCAAGCTCCCCTTCATCCTCTCTGCTCTCTTTGATTTGAAAGCCCAGCTCGCTTTGCAATGCTGTTCCCTTTGCAGCTAGAGACCAATTATTGTGTGTAAGCTTGTGATCAGATGCAGTGCAGTAAAGAGTTTAGTGTGTGACTGTCAGCTCAAGTGGGGTAACAAGCCAAGTGTGCCTCCTGGCACAGCTCCCACCTCTCACAGGAAGCCTAAAGCATCATCTGTTTGCTTTCACAACACAAGTGTGGTATGGGAGGTCAGACCTCATCTGTTGCTGGAAAGCCCAAGCCAGGTCTCTGTGCTGTAGGATATTTACTGGGGGTGGGAATTGGATGGGTCATTGGACAATGCTGTGAAAGATTTTCTTTCAACTCAACCATAAGAATCAGCTTTCAGCTCTCTGGATTCTTTCTTCGGTGTGTTGGGCTCCTTGGAGATGTTGTAAGCTGGGAGACTGAGCACTGGTCCTGCTCCTGTAAAGTGGAAGGCAAGCTGGCTTGTTGGCTCAGTAGAGGTAGAGCTTCAAGACTTATTAAGGCTTTCTTCCTTAAGGCCTGCCCAGGGGATATGCACCTTAATGGGGTTGCTTTATGTGGAAATCTGTTCTTCCCAAGTTCATTCACTTCATGTTTCTTCCTGGTGTGCTGAGGCTGATACATCTGGAATACTTAATTGTTGCCAAAAAAAAAAATAAATAAATGGGATTTTTGCCATAGAAATCTAACAGAATATACAGAAAATAAATGGAAATAAGTGAAGCTATGATTAGTGCTCTCTGTTCTCAAACTGTGGTAGCTTCCTTTCCATCAGTGAGGCAGGCCTTAGCTGAAATTCAACTCCTTGCATTTTAGCTAAATAGGAGTGGGAACCTGACTTCTTTCCCAACTGATGAAATGCCTTTTGATCAGAAAGGTAGAAGTTCACAGAAAAGCACTGCAATTTTTTTGGCATCTTGATAAAAGCAGCACACTATCTGAAGCTTTTGAAAGATCCCCTTGAACAACAGAAGAAGGCAATGTGCAATTAGCTTCCAAATAATGAGCACTTCATGAAATCCAGCTGGTTATAACTTCCTCTCCCATAGACTAAGAGATGACTGCAGCCCCTTAAAACTACAGGTTGTGTAAGCTCATATTGAAGAGATGTACTAAACTAGGAAGAAGGAAAATTAATGGGATGTCTCCTTGGGTGATGCAGGAGCAAACAGCACCCAGCAGTGTAACTGGCCAGGTTCTGATGGAATTGCCAGTAGAAGTCGCTACTTGGCTTACATCCTTTGCTTGAAGAGTAACAGGCTTTTTTAGCTCAACACATCATTTTCCTGTTGGCATGTTTTGATGTTGTGCAAGCTTGTAGACTGTAGCTGACAAGCATCAATATTGTCATCATTGCCATCATTACCTGCTGCTGCAGCTCAGAGCTGGCCACCTCAGGGTGTCATTTGTTGGCATCTTATTTGTCTTGTCTGCAACAAGCCTCCACTGGGGCCTGTCTATAATATTAAATGACATCAGAACAGTTCCTGGTTGCCTTAGGGACCTCTTTTATGTCTCTGACATATAAAACATACATATGCTGTTTGGAAGAGGGTGACATAGAAGAATGATAATTTACTAACTTTATGAAACTTAGTATAGCTCATATGTGACAATATCAAGGAGTAAAAGCAACAAGGTACCAGTGCTGGCAGAACTAGTAATATTTTTTACATGTATAGTAGCTTTGGAGCTTTGATCTGAAACTAGTGTGGATCCTTTTGACCAGTCCAGGCATGGGTGGGGATCAAGTGTTACACCAAAGCGATGTCCATTTATTGTATAGAACACTTCTTTCTTTTTGCTTTAGGCAGTTACCTTTGTTAATGTTGCTATTGGAAGTTTTGCTGCTTCAAAACTTACATGTGATGAATGGGTTAATTGAAAATGATACTGATGTACTTAAGAACCCTGAATTTGGCTTGTTTTGAAGTGTTCTTATTGCAGTGCCTGGTATCAGAGTCGTTGCTGGGTGTTCTTGTCCCGTGTGTATGGGGGAGGCTGCAGCACCCCAGCTTTGGGACAGGGCAGTGCTCATGCCTTGCCTGGCCTGGCATTTACAGTGGTGTTTCTCCTGTGCAAGAATTTAGCAGCAGAAGAGGTGGAGGTGGTGGGAGAGGAAGCTCAGCTGAGTGGCAGGGTAATCTATTGTCTCTTTTACTGCCTGATTAAAGTAAGTTTTTTACAGCAGAAATACTCCCTGGAGGCTGAGCTGTCAGAAAGGATTTCTGTGCTCCACAACACTCTGTCGCTGTGTTGTGTACCTACTGGTAAAACCTAGGTAGTGTTTAGCATCAGTGTTTCTTTTTCTGGAAAACCTTTTGTGACCCTTCAGAGAAGAGCTACTGTTCCTAAAGAAAGGAAAAAAGATTGCCAGAACTTATGTGGGTGATAATTTCCAAGGAGATTTGATGTAGGCAGCTGTGCAAATCTTGAGAGAATGTCTGCTTCTACTTCATGGAAATAAAGACTATGTAAATGAAGTTTAGATGGTGTTGGAAGACCTGAGAAAGGTGAATGATGAACTGCTGTAAACAGACCTGGTTCTCAAGCTGAGGAAGCAAACTAGAAATTCTGGCATGATCTCAGTTTCAACTACAGGGGAATACATCTTGAAGTAAAATCAAATGTCTGATGTATGCACAGAACAGGGGGGAATCGGTTCTCACCAGTGCCTCAGAGCTACAGGGCTGTTTTGAGGATGGGAATGGGCACGGGTAAAGCTTCAGGAGCATGTTCACCTCTTGTGTATGTCTGACTTGGATCCCTCTCTGGTGCCGAGGCAGAAAGTTGCCTTTGACAGGNGATTTATGAATGTTCAGGTTCCTCAACAATTCTCTAACTTCTTCTTCTTGGATAACAGGAGAACCATTCTGCTCCCTAACACCACCTACCAACCCCAAAGTACAGTTATCTTGAGGACAAATACATGTCATTGCATCAATGCATAGTGCAAAAGGAGCAAAACAGAAAAAATTCACTAGTGTTCACTTTCCTCAGACACACTGCAGGCAATTGCTGTAAGGGATGCCACTGTTTTTCTGCTTCCTTTTGTCCTGTCATGGTTTAAACCCAGCCATGCAGCTTGTTCACTCACTCAACCCCCTTCTTGCCCTCCCCCTGCTCCCAGAGGGATAGGTAGGAGAATCAAAAGAATGCAACTCACACAGGTTGAAATAAGAGCAGTTTAGTAACTAAGGTATAACACAAATCACTACTGTTACCACCAATAATAATAATAATGATAAAGGAATTAACAAGGGAAAAAGAATACAGCATCTCACCAACCACTGACAGATAACTCACGACACCCCACCCTAACTCAGCACCGACTGAATACCTCCTCCAACCCCCCCGAAGAACTATCCCTTCCTGGTAACTCTGAGCTACATCCTGNATTAACAAGGGAAAAGAATACAGAATCTCACCAACCACTGACAGATAACTCACGACACCCCACCCTAACTCAGCACCGACTGAATACCTCCTCCAACCCCCCCAAAGAACTATCCCTTCCTGGTAACTCTGAGCTACATCCTGGGCATGATGTACTATGGTATGGAATACCTCTTTGGTCAGTTTTGGTCAGGTGTCCTGTCCTCGCTTCCTCCTGGCCTCCCCTCCTCCCTGGCAGAACATGACACTCAGAAAGTCCTTGGTCAGAATAAACATTACTTAGCAACAACTAAAAACATCGGTGTTATCAGCTATGTTCCCAGGTTGAGTCAAAACACAGTGCTTCACTAGCTACTAAGAAGGAGAAAAATGACTGCTATTGCTGAACCCAGGACGTGTCCTTTTCCCTCACTGTTCATATTTGGGGTTGACTTTGGCAGAAACTTACAATGGGATAGAATTAAGTGTAATGGAGAGCTGTTAATTTCAGAATATTGACTGGCAGATGACCCAAATAAACTATGATTTTACAGTACCTTCAAACCCATCTAACCTTGGTTACTGCAAGACTGCCACACTATTTCTTCTTCCTCCACCTTTGCCCTGCTGTTTTGCTGAGCTTAGAAAGCTAAGGCCACTAGGCAGCATGAAATTGGAAGAACACTAATGGAAGCATAGGTCCCTGAGCTAGATTACTCATCTAATGTTAGTGCAGTGGTTAGGGGGAGATGTGAGAGGAGAGGAATTGTTCTTTTCAATGGCCCTATAGCGACTGCCTAATGCAACTGCAAAACCACATCCACAGTGAATTACACTGGCTTTATTGGAAGTCAAAGCTGCTGAGCACCTGCAAAGTTTGCAAAGTGATCAAAAGATATTAGCATCTGAATCTGTAACAGCCAGCACTAGTGAAATGATTGTGCAAAGTAAAATACAGAAGAGTAGATGGCTTCTTGTTTCAAAGTTCATTTTCAGGTTGGATAACCTGCCTTTCCTCCCTCCTCACCCTCTCCTTTCCATCATAGCTGCATGCATTGGCAACTGCTAAAGTGATTTAAAAGATATAAAGAACCAAACCCAATATCCTTTCTTAGGGGTCATGGTGGAAAAAGATCTTGTCCTGCAGACAACCTTTTACAATGAGATTCAGTAAAAAGGGTACAGCTTTAGCACTAATGCAATGGAAATACAAGGAAACAGCCCTTGAAAATATCTGCGTCGGAGTGAGGAATATAAGTGCAGCTGTATTCTGAACATACATGATAGGAGACATCTAAGAAGAAACTAATTATCTAGAAAATAGTTTTGAGTTTAGGTTGCTACTTAGAGCAAGGTGAAGGACCATGAAGGGCCACTGGTTACATGGTAAATAAATGACTTGCATATTGTAAGAAAAAGTGTATGCTTGTACCTAATATATGATACCATAAATATGTTTAAACGGAGATTGTACCGACAGCTTTAATTCTGATATCTAAAGAATAACCAACTTTATTAAAATGCAAGTTACTAGTCTTTCCCTAACATATGTGGGCTTATGCTCTTGTGAGACCTCACTTGCAGTATTGTGTGCAGTTCTGGTGTCCTAGACATAAAAAGGACATGTAGCTGTTGGAACAAGTCCAGAGCAGGGCCACGAGGATGATCAGGGAACTGAAGCATCTCCCATATGAAGACAAGCTGAGAGAGTTGGGGCTGTTCAGGCTGGGGAAGAGAAGGGTGCGTGGAGACCTC
>NDXB01000294.1:16999-28259 GCA_002631895.1 Agapornis roseicollis
AAAAAAAAAAAAAAAAAAGTAAAAAGTGGAGGAAAGATTCAACTAACAGAAACTTTAATGGCAGCATTTAAGTCTTTGATATTTCTCAGAAGACAAGTTACCTACAGCAGCGATAACCAGTAAAAACAATGTCCCTTGCCAGCACTTTTTCTTTTTTGAATAAGACAACCTAAACACAAAGTACATTGGAAAATACAATTGTGAAGATACCAGCATATTTTCAAGATAATGATCATCAATGGGAATCCTATCAGTAATAAGTTACACAGCAATATGCTGTGCTATATAAATTACCTGAAGAAAGACGGAATTAATATTGTTACGAGAACATTAACTCTGACAATATAAGATCATTAAATTAGATCTTTGAATTAAGTCTGAATATCCAAAATTTCGCTTTTTGATAATTTAGGCAAGATTCAGTTGATATATTTTGTAAACATCCACTGTTTTCATTCCTGTATCTAAAAGTAAATATCTCATTAAGGCAAATTAATATTTTACATGATATAACAGTATTGCATTCACCTCTTTACTAATTGTTACATGAAAACGTTTGAGCCAGGTTTAGTAATTCATTAATGGAATCAGACACAGAATTTAAGTTCTTATAAGAAAATTAGGAAAGGACCGCACATTTTAAGATTTGTATTGGGTAAATATAAGTTGCTTCAGTTTAGCAACTGTGCATCCAATTTCTATATGCAAAATAAATAGTTGTTATTTTTTTCTTCTTTAGGCATTACAGATAGGGTATTTCAGGCTTCAGTATCAGCTGAAAACAACAAGACTTTTTCCAACTAAACAGTCAGTCTTTCATTGTGCACCTTTAAATCAGGACCTTTATTATTTTCCATATAGACCCTTCACTATCTATAGCAATGGATAATTAAAATCTATTTCTACCAATGCTTTTTAAAGCTAATTAAACAGATTCATACAGATGCATTTTCCATCTATTATGTTTACAATTATAAACAAAAAAGTTTCATGAACTATGTATGACACTTTCCTGTAGTTACAATTACCTGTGGAATGCAAAATGAATAATGTGAACTGAATCTGATTAGTCTCCAGTTTGATTCGTGTTTGGACATGATTATGATACCTGTTGTTCAATGTAAAGAGTAATTTGCAGTCAAAAGGACCTTGACTAAAGATAAGCAGGACCCTCCTAGTACTAAGGTATGTGTGGTTTGACGATTGACACAAAGCAGAGAAAGTTACATGAAATTTAAACCTTTACTTCTCTAAACTCTGCTGAGTACCTATGCCCAGTCAGACATGTATTTTTAAAGGAAGCAGACAGGTAGGAATGGAAGGCAGAAGCTGATACCATCGGTACTGAAGATAAACACCTCCATATGGGGTTGCGATATTCGTTTCCTCAACACAACTATTACCACTAGTAAAGCAGTTTACTCCAGCTACATGATTTAGCAACTGTTAAATCAATGCTGTTAAATTCAGAATCCACTAGAAACATACTACAAATTGTTGTGAAGAAATAGGGCTTGTTTACTCCTCATTACAGTGTCAGTGAGTCAGAGTTGATCTTAAACAACAAAAGCCTTACAGAAGAAAATGCCGCCAGTCCTGTCAGAATCCTGGAAGAGAAAGTCAAGTCTCAAATGACTGTGTTGATCTTTGACTGAAGCTGTAAAACAAGTTACTTTCTTCAACACCAAACATAACACCGCAGCCAACAATAAGGAATCCTTTTGGTTTTTTCCACACAATGAATTTCAAATGTCATAAAGTTTGGAGATTTTTAATCACATTAAAAAGGAATTAGGAAGGCAAATGAATACAACCCAGACCCATAAACAACCAAAGAACTGGTTTTTCTGACTAACCTTACTTTTCCTTCTCTCATCTAAATTCCAGTACCAAGACTTCTTATTAATAAGTACGTTAAGGTTTAACCAGCTTCTAACCCAAGACTTATTTCTTTCATTATTTAAGTCTGAACAGTTGTGCAGATTTGTTCACTGACTAAATTCCAAAGTATCCATGTTTTACTAGTCACATGGAAACTGGACTGCTACCCACAAGACTTCAAGATAAAATGCCCCACTAATACAGATCAAGAGCTCCCATTCAAGGACTAACAGCCTTATGATACAATATTTCCTGCTCTCAATTCAAATAAAGGTAATCAAAAATACCACATTTTCTGTTCAGAAGTCATCATTAGTCATCCTTCCTGAACTCCTGATTCTAAGCATCGCCCCAATGCCCTACATAATTCTGCCCATCCTTACTTCACAAAGAATTCTAATTTAAAAAAAAGCCTACATTGACTAAAAGACTGTTAATGTATCTTCCAGTGTAATTTTAGTGTATTTATAAGATTTCTGCTGCTACTTTTTAAAAATCAGATTCAGCATTTATTTTTTAATTTTAGATGACTTTATTTGAAAAAAAAAAACCTGTAAGTCTAGCACATATCAAGTAAACTGATGTCAACATACTGCGGCTGCCATAACCACTGCAGAAGAGTAACAGCAGAAATGAAGAGTTAATGACTAGTAACAGAGCCAGAAACAATAGACAGAGAATAGTTTAACTTAACCAATGGGTGTACACCCTCCTCTTCCCACATCTCACATCCTGTAAATTTATCTTTGTCATAACTATATTAGTCAATTCAAGTTTGTTGAAGTGCAGGTTTTTCCATCGCTGACATTAATAGTAAAGTCACTCAGGACTTAAAAGTACAGACCAATTTTTTCTTCCAGCAACAAATCTTAAGCATCCAGAAGCACAGGACTTCTTGATTTCTTGAAGTAAGTGCTTACTCAGCAGGCATCCAGAAAGTAATGTATTATTTCACTTAGCCATATTAGCACTTTGTTATTCATTTTATGTAGGAATCAATAATGATAACAAGTGTATTGTTTGACATGCAGCAAAAACATGGGCAACCAACAGGTATTTCCTGTGACCCCTGTCAGATCAATTAGTTTCCATAGCAGAGACAAATGCCTTCAGAACAGCAAAGCAAGACAACAGAAATCCTCTCAAATGGTAAAAAAAGCCAAACATATGAGGTAAGGAAGTAAACTAGGTTTAAAACAATAAACTGCATTGAAGTGATTTTCTATACTAGAGCTAAAGCTGTTCTCAGTAATGTACAGCACCACATATAGTACTTCACAATAAATAAATTTCATGAAATCATTTGTGTGCCTGAAAGACATGATATACCTATTTCATTTTAATACAGTAGTATATAATTGTTTACGTTAGAAAAGATTTTTAGGATCATCAAGCCCAACTGTTAACCAGCACTACTAAGTCCACCACTAAATCATGTCCTTAAGCACCATCTGCATATCTTTTAAATAACACCAGGGTCAGTGACTCAACCACTTACGCAGGAAAACTGTTCCAATGTTTGACAACCTTTTCCATGAAGAACATGTTAATAATAGCCACTCTAAACCTCCCCTGGCACAACCAGAGGCCATTTCCTCTTCCCCTAATTGCTTGTTACTTGAGACTGACGATCACCTCACTACAACCTCCTTTCAGACAGCAAGGTCTCCCTTTCTCTCCTCCTTTTCTCTAGGCTAACATTCTCAGTTCCCTCAACTGCTTCTTATAAAACTTGTGCTGTAGACACTTTACCAGCTTTCTTGCCTTCTCTGGACATACTCCAGCATCTCTACTTTCTTGTAGTGATGGCTCCAAAACTGAACATGTTATCTGAGGTGCAGCCTCACCAGTGCAGAGTACAGAGTGACAATCACTTCCCTAGTCCTGCTGCCCACACTATTTCTGGTACGAGGCAGGATGCCGCTGGCCTTCTTGACCACCTGGGCACAAGCTGGCTTGTGTTCAGCCAACTGTTGACCAACACTCCCAGATCCTTTTCTACCATGCAGCTTTTCAGCTGCTCTTCCTAAAGCCTGTGGCGATACATGGGGTTGTTGCAATTCAAGGACAGCACCCAGTGCTTGACCTTGTTGATCCTCAGGCAATTGGCCTAGGCCCATCAATCCAGACTGTCCAGACCCTCCTGTAGACCCTTCCTGCCCTCAAGCAGATCAACACTCCCATTCAACTTGGTGTCACCTGCAAACTTTCTGAGGGTGCACACAATTTCCTAATCTAGATCTTAAATAAAGATATTAACCAGAACTGGCCCCAATACCGAACCCTGGAAGAGCACCACTTGTGATCAGCCACTGACTGAATTTAACTCCATTCACCACCACTCCTTGGGATTTGCTGTCCAATCAGATATTTACCCAGCCAACTGTACACAATCCAAGCAATTAGCAGCCAGTTTCTCCAGGAGAATGCTGTGGGAAATGATGTCAAAGACTTTACTGAAGTCTAAGCAGACCACATCCACAGCTTTTCCCTCATCCATGAAATAAATCACCTTGTCGTAGAAGGAGATCAGGTTATTCACGCAGGACCCATCTTTCATAAACCCATGCTGACTGGGCCTGATCACCTCGCTGCCCTGTATGTGCCCCATAATGGCACTCAAGATGAGCGCCTTCAGTTTACACTGCTTTACCTTAAATTCACACACACAGTGTAAGCAATACTAAAAGGAGGATATAGCTTAATTACTGAAATCCATTTAAGTTCAAAATAAAAATACGAAGCCAAGTCAACCATAAACAGCAGGAATAATGCCCATTAAAGTTTTACACCCTGTAGTTCCCAATCTTCTGTACTTTTACTAAGGTAAAATACATCAACTTAGAAAATGTATTCTGAAGTTTTTAACATTTTTTATTATAGGCGATTACCTTCAGGATCAAAAGAGGTGCACTATGAATATAAATTTCATATGATCTTAAATGTAAAAAGAAATCTGCTGCATCTCTATCATCTAGTCACACAAGATAAAATGAAGATTACATCATTCAAGGATTACCAAGATCGTTGTGTGTTTATTTATTAGTCTGGATCACCATTCAAAGCCCTAGTTATTAATTCGCCCTCCTTTATTCCACACTCTGGACTAGAGATTCCTTGAAAAAAAAAAAAATTCTCAGTTCACTGACTGTATACCTGATCTAGTGAGTGAGCTGTAGAACTAAAACTAAGATATAAAGTAAAAGTAAATGATAAATGCAAATATAATTTACTTTTACTTCAGCATATTTCAAAAGTTTGTTGAGCTCTCCTGGTCCAAGTCTCAGAAAAAAATCATTTCACTACTTCTAATACAAGACCAGCTGCCATAACATTGTCAGCCCATCCATAAGCTGATCCATAGACTGGAGAGCCAAGGACTGAACAGCAGGACCCTCTCACCCTTTAACAGTCCCGTATGGCCAGTGCGAAAGTCTAATGGAGAGTAGAGACTAACAGTAGACTACCGTGGCCTGAATGAAGTCACACCACCATTGAGTGCCACTGTACCAGACATGCTAGAACTTCAGTATGAACTACAGTCAAAGGCAGCCAAGTGGTATGCCACAATTGATACTGCCAATGCATTTTTCTCAATTCCTTTGGCAGCAGAGTGCAGGCCACAGTTCACTTTTAGTTGGAGGGGTGTCCAGTACATTTGGAACCAATTGCCCCAGGGGTGGAACGTTCCCTACCATCTGCCATGGACTTACCCAGACTGCACTGGCATAGGGGCAAGCTCCAGAACACCTGCAATATATTGATGACATTACCATGTGGGGTGATACAGTGGAAGAAATCTTTGAGAAAAGGAGGAAAATAATCCAAATCCTGCTGAAAGCCGATTTTGCCTTAAAACGGAGTAAGGTCAAGGGACCTGCACGGAAGATTCAATTTGTGGGAATAAAATGGCAAGATGGACATAGCCAGATCCCCAAAGATGTGATCAACAAGATAACAGCAATGTCTCCACCAACTAATAAGAAAGAGACACAGGCTTTCTTGGGTGCAGTGGGGTTCTGGAGAATGCACATTCCAAATTACAGTTTGATTGTAAGCCGTCTCTATCCCGTGACCCAGAAGAAGAATGATTTTAAATGGGGACCCGAGCAACAACAAGCCTTTGAGCAAATCAAACGTGAGATAGTTCATGCAGTGGCCCTTGGATCAGTTCGGACTGGGCCAGATGTTAAAAATGTACTGTACACCGCAGCCGGGGAGAATGGTCCGACCTGGAGCCTCTGGCAGAAAGCANAACGTGAGATAGTTCATGCAGTGGCCCTTGGATCAGCCTGGACCAGGCCACATGTAAAAAATGCACTCTGCACCGCAGCTGGGGAGAATGATCCTACCTGGAGCCTCTGGCAGAAAGCTCCAGGGGAGACTAGAGGTAAACCACTCAGCTTTTGGAGTCAGGGATATAGAGGATCTGAGGCCAGTTATACTCCCAACTGAGAAAGAGATACTGGCAGCCTATGAAGGAGTTCAAGCTGCTTCAGAAGTGACTGACACTGAAGCACAGCTCCTCCTGGCACCCTGATTGCAAGTGCTGGGCTGGATGTTCAAAGGCAGGGTCTCCCCTACACATCATGCAACCAGTGCTACATGGAGTAAGTGGGCTGTACTAATTACACAGCAAGCTCGCATACGAAATCCCAGTCGTCCAGGCATTCCAGAAGTCATCATGGACTGGCCAGAGGGCAAAGATTTTGGAATGTCACCAGAGGAGGAGGTGATGTGTGCTGAAGAGGCCCCACCATATAATAAACTCTCAGAAAGTGAAAAGCAATATGCCTTGTTTACTGATGGGTCCTGCCATATGGTGGGAAAGCAGTGGAGATGGAAGGCAGTTGTATGGAGTCCCTGACAAGTTGCAGAAACTGCTGAAGGAGAGGGTGAATCAAGTCAGTTTGCTGAGGTGAAAATCGAACAGTACAATGGTGTTGTGGTTTAAACCCTGTTGGCAAGTCAGCCATGCAGTCCGCGCCCCCCTTTCTTCCCCCCACTCCCGGGGGGATGGGGAGGAGAATCTAAAGAATGTAACTCCCACCTGTAGGATTTCAATTCTCCTCCCCATCCCTCCGGAAGTGGGGGGAGAAGGGGGGGGAGGGGAAGATGTGAGAGAGCAGATGTGTGGTTCTGAATTACTGACTGAGCTTAAACCACAACAAGAGGTCACAAAGAAATTGTCAGTAGAGATCAGGTTTGAGGACAGAGGGAGGTTGGGATTCTATTTGCTTGTTTTGAGGGGGTTTTCTGGTGTTTTGTTTCTTTCTTTCCTTTATCACAGTATTAATAACTAGTCTTTGAAGAACTATTGTAAACTGTAACTGCTGTAACATCAATGGGCAAGGAACTGATGAAGGAATGCCCAGCAAGGTCCAATGCAGTCAGATGATCTGTGATCAACTGTCATAGGTGACAGACACCATAACAGGGTGTTAAACTTCGAGCTCTGGCTCTACAACTGTCTACTTCAAAAACACTTAAGAGGCTGGATGGCAGAGCTGTAACTTGGAGAGGAAGGTATCAAAGCAAGCATCTGCTGCAGAAGAGCAAGCTTTTCCCCTCTCTCACCTGTGCAAGGTGAAAGATGTCAGTTTAATGTTTTTAATTTGTTTACATGTACATGCAATTAGAAAGACTGCTTACCTTTCAGCTTTATTTCACTGTCCATAACCCTTTACCTGTGTCTTCAAGTCAATATATCATAATGGTGTCACAGACTTTGTTTGAGAGGAACTCACAGTAAAACATAGCTCCAACCTCAGAAAAGGCAAATGTCAAATGGAAGTAAAAATACTTTGAAACATTTTTGTAAAGATAGTGAAAGCACAGAAATGTATCTCAAGTTACAGGAAAGAGGTTAGCATATTGGAAGGGACTACATGGAAAGCCATAGTATCCAGTGGGTGCTATAAACAGACACAGCAATGAATCATGACAAACCCATTACTATCTGCTACAACAGAACTCTGGAATAGACAGTTGTTTCAACTCCTTCAAAACTAAGCAAAATGAACAAGAATAAAATTGGCATGGCCATAACGTTTCACCAGGCAAAATTCCTTACTGTAGACAGGAATTAGTCTCAAGTGAAATGGCAGTTAATTTATTGCTGTCAGTTCAGGATACTTTTCAATGATGAAATCATTGCAAACTGTAACTCAGGACTTTGAAAGATAAATTCTCTCATGTTGAAAAAATGAAACTGCTACCCAACCTTCAATTACTCTGACGTTACCCTGAATAATAATTTTATAAGTTGTCTGGTCACTGTGAGGAAGAAACATCAGCTGCAATACAATACTAGCAATCTAGAGACTTGCTGGCAACTTGAGTCTTTTTTTTTTTTTTTATAGAGGAGAAAGCACAGATAGCATACCACACACAGCAGAAAGAGAGTGTCAGCTTAATGTAATGTACGACTACAGTTATCTTTCTTCCTGAAGCAAATTGAGTATTTGAGAAAAATAGAAATCCTCAGCCACATTTTCTCTTGGTATCAAATATATCTTTGACGCCATTTTCACCACTCAGGTTCAAAATGAGGAGGCAGTCTTCATCAGCTCCTCTTTACCTTTCATTACATTCAGATCTTATCTGAAACTTTGTTGTTCTTGTTTTTAATAAGATCTATACATGTAAGACTCAACCAGCCTATATAGCTAAAATTCTCATTTTCCACACTTAACCATGCAATCCAATTCACCTCCCAATCAATCTGTAGTGTGCAATCTTTAAAATGCTTATCGCATTGGTTGCCAAAGTCTTCGATAACTGTAAAGACAGTTGTCTTTGATGATCAAGACTCTCATCAGCAATTTTACATTATTCTGTTTGCACCTTTACCATTGCACACCATTTTACAGTAATCAAAGACAACCTGAGTAAAAACCCTTGTAAGTCTGTCTTCCATTACTCCCAAAAGCACAGTTAGCCAATACAATGCTTTAATACGTAAAATTTTATCTTTACTCATAGTGTTTTTATTCTTCTTTGCCCACATTTCTTTAGTGTGTGGTTATGTGGTGCTGAGCTGCCTACTGTGGTTAACCCACAACACTGCCTTACAATTATTTCTGTTGCAACTGGACCCACTCATGGCTCGAAAACACAGAAGCACAGCTTGTCATGCACAAAAATCAGGCAAACAAAATGTTGAGACATACATTAAAAAAAAAATAAACAAACCAAAAAAGAATAATGGCCAGCAAGGGATCAAGACACACCACCTGTTTTATTGGGCTTGATTTTATTCTGTTTTTCTGGATGTTAGAATCTTAGAAGTAGGCTAGGTTCCTTCAGCCAAGGAAAGTCCAGGGCTACAAACATTAGGGCAGAGTAAGACTTCAGAGAAGCAGTTAAGAGGGATCTAAAAGAAATGCTCAGTGGTTAAAAAACAAACAAACCAACAAACCCAAAACCAAAAAGGCTACTCAATGACTGTTAATAAGCTTTACATTGAAGTTTCTCCTCTTAAACCCACTGGTTCAAGCCCTAGTCACCCACTTCCTATCTGGCCATTATTCTTTCTCTGGATCATACAGCTTGAGCTAGATTGATCCATTAGTTTTGGAAGGAGATAGTGAATCTGAAGGTTTTGAGAAAAGGGGAGATTACCCTGAGTCCTACTAAAAGATACCCTTCAGACACTGTCAAAACATTGACTGCCTGTATTGAGAGGTGTCTAACATGCTCACGAGCTAAATGATAAATAAGAGCAGCTCTAGAAAATTAAGCACTCTAGTCAACATACAAAAATTATAGCATAAGTCTATCAACACACTTTTATCCCAATCTGGATAAGCTGTTACAAGGAGTAAAATGATGTTCACCCAACCCACATTTGCCCTCTTCTCAGATAAAATTATTCACAGTGGAAATTATAACCATGACTGATCATACACTATTACTGTAAATTAATGTAAAAATCTAGTCTCACCCAACAGCTATGAAATAGCAACAGCATGCTCTAATTCCTGGCATATGTCAGTTCTGAATACTGACTTACAGACAGAACTACATATTTTTCTTCTAATATCAAGAACTTCGACAGCTTTTCTAAAATCCCTAAGACCAGAACAAAAAAATATATAACATACTGAAAACACATTAGGACTTTCTCCAGTCACTGAGGCTTTAGAGCACACAGGAGTGCAAAATAAAACAGCATCTCAGCTGGATTTGCAACATCTGATAGTGCCACTTGTTCATTCTGTAAGTGTACCTCAATCCATTCTAGTCGTGCACAATGTCAAAATGGAGCTATGTTTAGTGATAGCAGCTGCTACTGCCCTTTACTCCTCCAAACTGAGAAGCAACAAATGAATTCTGCATTTATGGGTAACAGCAGTAGAAACGCCCCAGATATATGTCTGACATCATCATCAAATACGGTTCCTAAAGATTAATATTAACCTGTATCTGTCCACTATATATTTTTATTTCTTATCAGGTACAGAATTCCTCTCACTTCACCCTAAGAGTATACTCAAGGCTCAATACAAAAGTCACAAGAGACAAAAGACTAGGTAGCTTCTCCATCTCTCAAGCCCAAATGTGACATTTTATTTTGAAAGTGTGTCAAATCAACAAACAGCTTCCCTGATCAAATGTTAGAACCAAAAGCAATCAGCAAACTGCTTGGATCCATACAGAGTTCTGAAAAATTTTAGTATGAAAGGGGCCACAAGCACCTAGCAATCAGATGGAAATGGAAAAGGTACATTCTGCCCTATGCATATCTCATTCCATCTATCCTTTAAAGCTTTTTCCAATCCCCTGACTTGCAGTCAAGCCTTGACTGTCATCTTGCACCCGAATCAAGCAATCTTCAAACCAAGAGTCATGGGCAGTATAATACGCACAAACCCAAAAACCAAAGCAGCTTTCTAGTAGCTGGAAGCCACCCTGATAACAGAAGGGAACATTGTGAAAAAGGGATGCTGAAGTTCCAAGTGTAATATATTCATACTGCCATACAGTATTTTTTCAGAAATGCTATATAGGAATGAATTTTCAATTTATAAGGAGAACTGCCCAAAATGAACTTATTTAAAGTATAAGACACAAAGTACCAACTTAAAATTTCACAGGGCATTTCAAGCTGACATTAAGTACTTTTGCAGAAAATTGTGAAGCAAATTCACAAATTAAAAGGTGAAGTTCATCCTCATTCCTAAAATGCTCTCATTTCTTCTAATTGTTTGCCTTCTCTGAAAAGCACATTTGAAAAGGAAAAAAAAAAATCAACAAGTCCTAACTGTAATGCAACACTCCTCTAATCTAAATTGCTAAGGTTTTGTTGGGGATTTGGGGGGGGGGGGGGGGGTTGGTTTTTTTTTTTCCTGGTTTTTCAAAGACCTGACTTTTGTTT
>NDXB01000294.1:28360-42481 GCA_002631895.1 Agapornis roseicollis
GGGGGGGGGGGGTGGTGTGGTTTTTTTCTTTCCCAGGTTTTCAAGACACTGACTTTTGATTGAATACTTTAAGTTTTCTGTGTCAATGAACACATATGACTGATGTGTTTGGAAGAAATCTTTCTACTGACTGGGACATGGGTTTCCTCTGATTACAGGAAGTCAGAAACTTCCTGCTTGTTGCATTTTCATCTACTTTAGATAGGCTGAGAAAGTTGGGCTGTTCAGGCTGGAGAAGAGAAGGCTGCGTGGAGACCTCATAGCAGCCTTCCAGTATCTGAAAGAGGCCTATAGGGATGCTGGGACTCATTAGGGACTGCAGTGACAGGACAAGGGGTAATGGGTTCAAACTTAAATGGGGGATGTTTAGATTGGATATAAGGAAGAAATTCTTTACTGTGAGGGTGGTGAGGCACTGGAATGGGTTGCCCAGGGAAGCTGTGAATGCTCCATCCTTGGTGGTGTTCAAGGCCAAGCTGGACAGACCCTTGGGTGACATGGGTTAGTGTGAGGTGTCCCTGCCCATGGCAGGGGGGTTGGAACTAGATGATCCTAAGGTCCTTTCCAACCCAAACTATTCTATGATTCTGTGATTCTTCTTGAGCTCATCCATCATCGTCTTCTCTCAACCAGCCACAAAAGTTAGATTTACAGGAATCCAGGTTTCTGAACACTTAAAATCAAAAGAATCTTTTCAGTATTATTTACTACATATTTTCATGAAGTAACAGAACTAGCAGGGCACAACCAGTATATGCTTTATGTATAAATGTGAACCAAAAATGGAAACCAAAGGAAGTGAAATCTTAGGGTTGTTAGCCTAGACTACTTAATGCACTGTACATAAAGATTAGGGGTTATATTATAGAAGATCAAAAGATAATATCACAAGCAGCACCAGATTTAGTTTTCAGTCTATGAAAAAGATATATATACATATATATAAAGAATTGCCCAGTTAATCTATTTGATTTATTAACTTTTTCCCAAACTGTGTATATTTATTTGCGCCACAGGCATACGTGTAAATGATGTAAATTAAAAATGAGTCAGGCCTAAAGGAGGAAAAACTATGGTACTGATTCATGAATAACTGAAAAACAAGCAAGGCTTGCACACTTTTTTTTTTTTAAATATGTATTTAAATAAAAATATCAGGCTGTATATGCTGCAAGTGTCCAAGCCACCATCCTGAAAGTACAGGTAATGCGTATAGGAAGCAGGACATACAAAACTAGCATGAATATCGCTGAGAGACATTCTTCTTGCTAAAGAAATTAAGAACCCAAAAATCTTCCCCAGCACAATTCTCAAATAACCTACCAGATTTACATTAAGTATACTGAATGTTTGCTTGTATTTGTCCCGCAAGCATTAGTACTATTCCCTTTATATTTACTCTTTCACTCTACTTCCCAAATTTTTTTTTACATAGCCTACTATTTAACATGCTGAAAATACATTTCGTTTCTCCCATTTAACAAACTCATTTAAATTGTGCGATTTAATAAACACAGTACACTTATGTATTAGCTGTGATGGGATATTATAAAATCTGGGTTTTAACTGTACCTTCCCCTTTGACTTGTTGTATGGCCTTGAATAAGTCACTTCCAGCTCACTGATAATTATTAATGCTATTTTCATTTATAGATGAAAGGCTCTGCAAAGCTACTAGACATTAATCATGAATACTTTAGATAATGTTTAGTCAAGAAGGTACAAGAAATCAAAGTATCAACTTGACACTGGAACCTCTTACTCATAGTTATATTGCAGCAAGCATGCTGATAAAACAATTACGAAATAAGCTTGAAACATACCGTTCCAGGCTTAAATGTTCTCTGCTTTAGAAAGAAGTCAAACTTGCATCTGGAAGGTCCGTGGGAATGCTGTCAAAACAGATTATAAATAAAAACTAATCAGAGTTTAATAATCTTAATTTTGAAAGAGAATCTGTTGGGAAAGATCAGAAAACATTTTAACATTTTTCAACTTTACAACATGTTATGCTTCAGTAAGTAAAATATGGGTAGATCTCTATCCAGATATAGATGTTGCCTTGTTGTGAACAATAACAGGAAGAAGAATAAAAGGTTAGAGGAAAGAGTGTGTATATCCACATCATATAGGATGCAGAAGCTAGTGGTCACATACACCAGTGCTAGTGGAAAATTTCAGGACCCAGAATATAATCATGTTCATCAACACTATGTGAGATTAATGATGTTAAAAAATGCAAGTAAACGGACAGCATGCTGGGAAATTGACTTTGTTGTTGGCACATCTAAGGCACAGTAGATAAGAAATAATCAACCGTGCTGCTCAAGTAACTACTGAGCTTTAAGCTATTCTTAACAGTTCAGAAAAGCGCTGAGCATGACAGTGGGAAGGTAGCTTATAAACACAACACTGTAAAGTTTGTAAAAAGATTACGTATTTCCATTATAGCAATCAGGAAAATGCCCACCTATATAAAATTACATATCAACAAGAAAAATACTATGGGGCAGAACACTCAGGATCAACACTGTAAAACCTCGTAAATTGACAAGAATCTGGGGAGCTCCACAGTATGGCAATTATTCCACAACTGGGAATTTTTTTGTAATTTCCTTTAAAATATCTGCTATAGGCCACCATGACAAAACAATGGCCCATATGAAAATTCATCTGATGCCAATTCTTGTGCTAAGAATTGTAGTCTAAATACCAAATATCCACTTCTACTGTTCTAGAAAGATTCTCTAATGCTTTTGACAAATTCCATACCTTCCAAAAATTCAAGTCTATTACATGGCATACTTCCTCCCAACAGGAAAAAAAAAATTAAAAAATAAACTAAACTAAAAGGCCAAAAGTCCATTTGTGCAAAAACTGTGATTAAATGAAAATACCACTTATTATTCAGCAGTCACAATCCAGGTTTCAAGAAACATTTCATTATTCATTACCTGATAGTTCAGAACCAAAGAATATTGACCATGTGGATCTAAGGGTTAAATAAGACAGCTCACTCAGAAGGTGGAGACAGCAGAGGTCTGTTTCACACCATCAGCTCAAACTAGAGAACAGTAGGATTTTTTCTGCAAGCCCCTATTTGTAATGTGCTGAAATAATGATGTCAAAATGAAGTCTTTAATATTGAAATCTAGTATCTCAGGTTCTCTAGCAGCCACCAATAAAAACATGACTTTTAAAAAATATTAGCAACAGTTTTCTAACAACACTTACTATAATTGACACAGAGAAATTATATATCCTATTATAAGGGCTAAAATGAGTTAAGTCACTGGACTAGAAATTGGGGATAGTCTTAAGAATTACTGATCATTATCAGATTACATAGCCAGGTAGAGATTACGTAGCCAGATACATGCTCGTATTTCTGAGGCTTCAAAATTTCAGAAACTGAAAAGAGTTATGAACAAAACTGACGGGAAAGAAAAATCTTTGGCAAAAACATGAGAATGGAAACTCCCTTAAGATGGCTCTTCTCTATGGTCAAGCAACCCTACAGCTACCAAAGAAGATAATTTTGGCTATGGCTCATCCCACTTGTGTAAAACCTGAGGTTTTTGAGAAAAGAAGCAAGTGTGAGGAGAAGGGGGGAAACAAAAAAAAAAAAGCAGGATTGACAATGTAGAAAAGGGGAGGCTGGATCACCATCAATGTGAATTAGAATTATGGAGTGTAGAAAATGAGGCATAAAACATCCACGTATGACACAGCCAAAAGTATTACCAACAAACACTACCGCAAAAACAGCAGAGGCTTGTGACTAGACAGAGGTGGCACAGGTGTTAAAAAAGATCAAAAATAGTCAATAAATACTTTCATTCCATAGTTGGAAAGATTCAAAATGGTATAATTGTATCACATTATATTGATTTTCTTTCCAAGTCATTTGTTAAACAGATGTTCCAGATCAGATGTTAAAAAATATTGTGAGACAAACATTTTAAATCAGCATACTTGTTAAACTTATCCAAGAGTCTTAGAGCAGTCAGCCCAGCAAATCTATGATCTGTTGATGCTCTTTTGAAACTATGTATTTTAAAATCTGTATCTGTCTTTAAATGCTAGGGACTGCCACCATGCAGAGGAGTGAAAACACAGTGTCAAAGGGACAACTCAAGTTTTAAGGCAGTCTGATATGACAGAGAATTCAGACAAGATAACAAGAACCAGTGAAAGACAGATGCATTCAAATGTATTCAAACAATAATTGCATGCCTTATTTTTAAATAGTGGCAAAGATGAATCACTGAAGCAAGTCATCCACAGAAGTAAATGGTAGATTCTCAGTATCTTAATAACTTAAAAAAAAAAAAAAGCTCATCGAGACAAAAACTGATGCTGTAAAGCATTTAAGGTGAAATGTTCATGCATCAAGACAGATTTGATCCCCACTCTAATGCAACACTACTTGATGCAGTACTAAACCCAAGTCAACTTAAGCAAGTACTTTTCACATGCACACAAAGAGATTAATTAGTAGTGTGGTAATAATGTTATTCAATAAACCTAAAATAACAATTTGCCAGCCCATTAACAGAACAAAAAGCCCCTCAAATTAAATCATACAGAAGAAAAATGTTGGGCTCTTTTTCCTAATAGAACACAGGCTACCATGATAACTGTCTCTTTTCTGCTGCATTCAGTTCAACATCAGTGACACACAATTTTTCCTATTACTTTTGAACTATTTCCAACCAGAGTTCAGGTCATGTTATGATTCAGTGCTTTTGGGAAATCTACATCTAACCACTTACAGAGACAAAATACACATTTTTATTTTGTTTGTTAACTCACCAACCTTTACCCAAAATATGGTAAATGTTGAACGTTTGTCTCCAAGGTCTGGATGCAGCTTGACTAACTGGTCCAGCTTGGCTCTTGTTTCTTAATTCTCAGAGTATAAATATGTTCAACCACTTCTCCTCAAATACTGCCACACACAGATTCCCATACAATTCAGAGTAATCATGCTTTTTTCTGTTCAGCATCAATAAAAAAATATGAATTGTTATTATTATTAATGTTACCCAATATGACACGGATCTCAAACTCTGCATCATTTTCAAGTCCTTTTTTAAAACTATTTCATCACAGAAGCTGCAATATTGTGAAAAAAATTAAAAAAAATAAAAATAAGAAATAAAAAATAAAAAAGACAGATATTTGGATAACTAATGAAAACTTTCTTAGGTAAAACACAGACCACAGTACCAATCTATCTAATAATTTGAAATAGTAACAGCTATGCCTCTTCTTTTGGAGGTCAAAAATAGAGAGTTTAAGTGTCACTAACATAACAACCAAACACAGGCAAGCAACTTCTATCATGTTTAACGGCCCTCTTCCTCTGGGAGAAGAACTCAGGCAAGGATCTGTACTTTTGTAGACTACAGACTGAACTGCTTTAGGCACTTTCCTCAGCTAGCAGACAAAGCACACAAACCCTATAACTTATTTGCTATAGAGAGTGCAGATTCTAAGTCAAACAGTTAAGACAGCCTACCACATTTGCACTCTGTAGACACCACTGGCTCCTGATCCAAAATGCTCTTACACATGCTAATCAACAAAGCATCAAATGGACTAGAGACTTATTATCTTTGAAACTGTCTATCCTCCACAACTCTCAGCAACAGCTGTTGTCAATTACGGAAATATACCTAACAGTTTAAGATAAAACTCCTAAGGATGAAGCACAAAGTAAACTTTGTAAGACTTCATCAACAGAATCCCTTTCAGGGCAAAGTGTAAAACAACTCTTTGCATAGCCCTTCCCCAATGAAAAATGAAGTTTACATAGTAATAACAACCTGGAGACAGCAAAGATGATCTCTACATTAGCATAAATCACACACATGCGGAGAATGTGTAACACATATCCACATCAAATTTTTCTTGAACATTAATACAAGGTGCCAAAGTCCAAAAGATTCAAGTGCAAACAAAAGAAAAAAGAACAATGCTTGAGTTATGCCAACACTGTAACACAAAGAAGGAAAAGTGTGAGAAGCATATTTTTGCTAGCATTTGTCAAAGGTTAAGTGCCACTCCAGGTGGCAGAGTATTTTAAGGAAAGCTCTGAACCATCTCTGTGTGACAAGCCAGCTTTGCTAATACTGCAGCAGAAACTAAATAACTATTTGTAACCAATCAAGTTTGTGGCTTTCCTCAGACCACTGGCGTGGTGAAATGAAGTGAAATATGCAAGAACCTCAGTAGTTTAATTAATTGCTAAACAATGCTACCAGGACCTTATCTATATACTTATCTATAGTACCTAAATGATGAAGACTAAGCAGAAAAAAATGCACCACTTTTCCAGTTTGTACTTATTACATAAAAATAGAAATTGCTCATGATCTCATACTTTGTTATGAACTGTAATTCATTATCCAGGATCACAGCTCAGACAAGGGGTAAGCTCCTGTTGTGGCTCAGCAGCACAGTTACCAATTTCAAGTAAGGAAATACACCAGTGTTTAAAAACTCATCAATTTCTCTGTCATAGGCTGTGTCTAATTCTGTGCTTACCTGATAGCCTCAATGTATTATAACAAATAACAACTCTAGTAATCGCTACTGCTATATATATATATACACACATATATGACTTCCACGGTTACAGCATTTAGGCTGTAAATGGGCCATGCGTGTCAATAAAAAAGAAATGTGGCAACTGATAGTTCACAGGTGTGTCAACTCAAACAATAAATTAAGGGTTTGGCTATTTTTTTTAAAAAAAGGACTGGTTTCAAAAATATAAATATCATCTAAAAGCAATGTAGTTTTCCTATTGCCCAGGTTTAGATCTTACAGTATTTCAACCTGTGAGTTGCAAATGCAACAGTGGATGATGATTCAGAGACAAGTGGGATCTAGAATTAATTTAACTGTATGGTTCATGACCCTCAAACACTTAAAAATATTTTCAATACCAACAATCATCCCACATTGAACTGGAATACATTTTGAAAGCTTTAGTTTTCACAGAGGAGTTATTACCAGTAAATAGCTGAATTAGTGTGTGGCAAGTAACAGAACTGACAAATAACAACTTTAATGAAGTTTCATTGGTCTGAAAAGAGATAATTCTCTCATGTGGTGCTTTTTAACTAAGTTTTAGACTGCTCTGTAAGGAAGGCAAACAGTATTACTGAGAGTAAAGCAGTACATGGATGCTGTGGAGCTGAGTGACAATAGAAATTTTGCCTCCCAAGCCCCATCCTAGTACATTCTGGAACATGATTCTTTCACACAGATACCACTTTCACACATATATACCATTAATGCAATGTTATGTCAATATGATGGAAGAACTATTTCTTAAAAGCCAACCATAAAGCCTCCAGGATGTGTAATACCAAGGACATGTAGCTAAACTAAACTACTGATGGGTACAGTAGAGCAATCCGAGAGTATAAAAACTCTCAGACAGTTAAAATGTGCTAACTGCAGCCGCTGCAATGAAATCCAGACTTCTACACCACTTAACTACTGTAACCTAAATTAAAACAAGTGTGACAGTTAAACATCTACCACTGATGGTAAAGAACTGGATAGCTAGCACAGATGGAGCCAGACAGGTGAGAACAGGGAGCAAGAGAAGCTCTGAGGCAGAAAAAGTGGAGGGAAACCTAGGTTATCCTAAAAATTATTTTTCAAGGCCTGGTGGGGAAAGAAAATCATGAAGACCTTAACTTCCCTTTTTAGCCACCAGAACGACCACTACCTACTGAAAACAAGAACCCAGAGGGGGAAACCTTGTGACAAACCTGCTTTCTCCTTCGCCTTCCCTGCTTTCACGTCCCATAAACAAAGCTGTGGCTCGAGAGATCCCTGGCGGGGAGCGCCTTCTCTCAGCACGCCCCAGGCCGCGCTCCGGCGGGCAGCCCCGCGGGAAGGAGCGGGAAGAGGCCGATGAGCGGCAGCGGCCCAGTAAGCGCAGGCCTCACCGCCCCTGCCGGCGCCGCTGCTGCCCACTGACGGCCGGGACGGCGGGGCCAGGCGCCGCCGCCGCCAGGAAAGGCCTCAGCAGGGGCCGGGGCGGGGGGTGGCGCACTTGGGCTGCAGGGCTGCCGGCGGGGAGGGGGGCAAGCGGGTTGAGGGAAGCAGATGCTCTGGGGCCGGTTTTACCTGCTGCTGCTGCCTGCAGTGGCATGAAGATCTGGCTCAGCCTCTCTCTCTCTCTCTCTCAATCTCCCCCTCCCCGCCTGCCTCCCTCCCTCCCTCCCGCCTGCCCTCCCTGCGCGGCACACAGATCCCCGCGCCGGCCCGGCGCCCTGCGAGGGACGCGGGGCAGGGGGAAGCGGTGGGGGAGGCCTGTGGAAGAGAAGGGAAGGGGAAGGGTTCCCTCGCCCTCACACAGGGACGCAGAATAGCACCGCCCCCTACTACACACACACACACACCACCCCACCCCCCCCCACCCACCCACTCGCTTCCTGCGCGCAAGCGCTCGCCACGCTGTGAGGCCGCTGCTGCTCTCATTGCCCATACGCTGCTTGCGCCCTCGGCCGTCGCAGCGGCGGGGGGATTGTGAGCGCCGGAGGGACGCCGGGGCCGCGCGGTTGGTGCCAGGGCGAGGCGGGTAGAGGGGTTCTCTTGCCGCGGGCCTTGGCGGAGCTCGGCCGCCGCCTGGTTCTCGCGAGCTCCGGCGGGCAACAACAAAAAGGTGCTGGGATTGTGAAATAGGGAGATTTTTGCCTCTGTGCCGGGGCCTTTTACCCTCTGAGGTAGCCCGAGGCGCTTTTATTTACATGAAGCGTGCACGTCGAGAGTAGTTCCCAGTCACGCAAGGCCGGGGTGAGAGGAGAAGCGGCTTAAAATGAGGTAGTTCAATGTGAATCCACGTCTCTGTTCTCTGGAAGCGACTGGCTGGGTGCAAACTGCTAAGAAAGAAACTTCCTCGTGGTAGGAGATAAGTGGTAGCACAGAAATTAACTCGGTAATGGCAGTGGTTGCACGGACCTCCCCAGCTGGAGGCCTGGGAAGGTTGGAGGTGGACACTGGTCTCCTCGGCTGCTTCTCCTAAGAAAGTAAACCCTTTAAGCACATTTTTCGACAAGCAGGTAGCAGATCGCTGCAGACACACTTGAATTTGCAAGGCAGACTTGTATTGCTGCTTCCATTTGAGAACAGCTCAATCAAAATGATTGGCTTTTGTGAGTTTTGGGAAGAAATTCTTAACTATGAAGGTTGGGAAACACTGGCACAGGTTGTCCAGAGAAGCTGCGGCTGCCCCATCCCTGGCAGTGTTCAAGGCCAGGTTGGATGGAGCTTTGTGCAACCTGGTTTATTGGCAGGGGGTTGGAACTGGATGTTCTTTAAGGTCCCTCCCAACCCAAACCATTCTATGAAATCTGGTAAATGTACTGGATTTGGCATTGGCCATTCATTAAAAATCCTGAAGTAATGTGAACTGTTGCTGGGAACCTCCAGGTGTTGGAGAGTTTGAACTGAAAGGCATACATTTATGCAACCATTTGAAGATGAAGTTGTATGTGTACTAGTTTGCTCTTTGTGGCAATTGTATAAATTCTGATTCTGCCTGGTAATGCACTAAGGATGCAGGCTTTTCTTTGGAGACTCCAGTACAAGACAGGACAAACTGGACACACACTCCATCATCCATACTAGCTGGAGCAGAATTATTACTTGGAAATGAGCCTGAAGCTGGCACTATTAGACTATTCCATCATGCTTCAGGGCAACATCGGAAGAAAGATGATCAATCTAACATATACCTAGAAATGTGAATAAAAGTTGTACTGTAGTAATAATTACACAATGAATGTATTGTATCTAATCTTTTAAGATATTCCTTTGATTCCCTTTTTTGCTTTTGAGGCTATTTCAGGGCAAGATAATCATCCCATCTACGTGGCTTTGCCAAAGATACTTAGAGAGGAAGTCTTAACTCTATGCCTCTCTACAGATGTTTTTGATTCCCAGATGTTTGTTCAAGAAAAGACAGACCAAAGTATGTTCCAGCCTGCTGATGACAGTGTTTTACAGCAGTACATTTAAATTTCTTGCTATAAGACATTGTTTAAAGTAGAAAGAGCAATTTAAAGTTAAATGTTGGTAGATTTAGAGCAAAAGAAGCACAGGGCAAAGAGAAAAAATGAAGCATGAGAATTTTCTTTGTGTGTCCATATATCCCTTAATTTCAAACACATCCTTTCATTTTCTGTTTGAAATCATGATTTCCTGTTTGTCCTTAGGTTTATTTTGTGTTAGAGCAGATCTTGATATTAAAAAAAAAAGGGAAAAGAAAAAAAAGCCAAGCAGTCAGGCATATAATTTTTGTCTAGTAATACCATGTTCTGAATACTTCAAACAGCTCAGTGATGAAAGGATAATTTCATTAAATACTGGGCACAGCATTTGATTTAGAAGTCATACAGTCAGTCTGCATATATCACGTGACCTGTACATGGAATACATGGGAACATGCATTTTCTGCTTTTTGAAATACAGTGCATTTTAGATAAGAACACATGGGAAAATAGCATGTGGCTAAGAGATAACATAGCAATGTTAGAACAATTCTTTATGTATATATATATAATAGAGCATGTTATGTGTGAAAGATACAGGTGTATAGGCAGGGTTCATTAAGTACAAAGTCTACAGAAAGTATCAAAATCTTTTCTTTACAGACCTGTAGGGAAAAAAAAAAAAAAAGGAAAAAAAAACACCCAAAAAAAAACCAAAATAATAAACCTACCTTTNCATGTTATGTGTGAAAGATACAGGTGTATAGGCAGGGTTCATTAAGTACAAAGTCTACAGAAAGTATCAAAATCTTTTCTTTACAGACCTGTAGGGAAAAAAAAAAAAAAAGGAGAAAAAAACAGCCAAAAAAAACCCAGAAGTATGCACCTGCCTTTGCCACATACTCCCACTGTGTACTCAAATCAGGCAATTGTGAGTTGTCTAAATACTGGAGTAATTATATGAGCATAGGATATCTAATTGTGTGTGCACTTAGGGGATGTCTTAAAAGGTTTGGCCCTCTCAGTGTTCTCAATATGAAAATTTTCCCATGAAAAATAAAAGAACAAAAGCCAGCAGGAAAAACAACAGCAGAATCTGCCAGAAGTAGTTTATTCTCGTTTCATTGGCAATCAATTGTTAGGTTCATCATAACACTTAAAATGCCAATTTAGACATGAATGGAGTTTCCACCCCAAAATTAAAACATTGTAAGGAGATGGATCCCTTTTACTTACACAACAATAAATGTAAAAATAAATTCCAAATATTATTATTTTCTGTATTTGCAAGATTAGGGGGAGTTAAGAACAAACTGCTCAGTTGATTTGTGTTCAGAGTATGTCCTACTGCAGAGTCGCAAGTAAAGGTGTGTAAGCTTTGTATAAGTGAAGAAAAAATAATGCTTCTTATATTGGGTGTTGGCTGAAATATTCTTGGGGTTAGAAATATTTTTTAAATTTTACTCAGCTGCCTATTGGAGTTGTGAAAAATCTTGCTTTATACTTAGTTACATTATTAGTTAGATTGTACATTTTAGTAATTCAGTTCGTATGTAATCTAGCTAAGTTTTATACCAGTTCTTAATATCTGGAAAGCCAACTGTATCCTGGGCTGCATCAAAAGGAGCGTGACCAGCAGGTCAAAAGAGGTGATCCTGCCCCTCTGCTCTGCTCTTGTGAGACCTCACCTGGAGCATTGTGTGCAGTTCTGGTGTCCTCAACATAAAAAGGACATGGAGCTGTTGGAACAAGTCCAGAGGAGGGCCACGGGGATGATCAGGGGACTGGAGCATCTCCCATACGAAGACAGGCTGAGAAAGTTGGAACTGTTCAGCCTGAGGAAGAGAAGGCTGCGTGGAGACCTGATAGCAGCCTTCCAGTATCTGAAGGGGGCCTATAGGGATGCTGGGGAGGGGCTCTTCCTTAGGGACTGTAGTGACAGGACAAGGGGTAACGGGTTCAAACTTAAATGGGGGATTTTTAGATTGGATATAAGGAATAAGTTCTTTACTGTGAGGCTGGTGAGGCACTGGAATGGGTTGCCCAGGAAAGCTGTGAATGCTCCATCTGTGGTGGTGGTCAAAGCCAGGTTGGACAGAGCCTTGAGTGACATGGTTTAGTGTGAGGTGTCCCTGCCCATGGCAGAGGGGTTGGAACTAGATGATCTTAAGGTCCTTTCCAACCCTAACTATTCTATGATTCTATGATTCACTGTAATTCTGTAATTATTTACACTTCCCAAATACTTAACTAAATATAGTGTCTTCATCCAGTAGAAAACTAAACATCTCATGCTTTCTTAGTAAAATACATAGCTTGACATCTTGACAGTTACGTTCCAAATGATGAAATTCATCACATAAGATTGACGGGGGGTGCTACATTGATGTATTCTGAAAACATTTTAAAATTTAGTCATTTTTAAAATCAGAATGAACAAGAGGAACAGAGACTGATGAAGTACTGTTGGAAAGACTGAAAAAAGACCATGTAATCCAGACTAGTTCAAGTAAAATTCTTCCTCTGAAGGGTGTAAAGGAACCAGTCTCCTGATCTTGAGGTCTTGAAGGACACGGTGCACCAGCAGAGTCATATCAGCACTATCTGATGTACCTCAAGCTGTTAGATCAGTGCCCAAAGAGATGGGGGAACTGGTTAGAGGAGAGCAAGGCTATACAAAGATTTAATGCAGAAGGGCAAAATGAAAATAAACTGGATATCAGAAAAAATGTCTTCTGAGAGTATCCAAAAATGCAGTGATTCATGTGAATATGAGTGTCCAGGGCAACATTTTGCACATGGGGCCTTTGGTCCCAATTCAGGTGAAACCATCCATTGACACTTAAGTTCCATTGATTTCAGCAGAGCTTAAGTGCTTTCCTGAATCATGGCTAATTAAGTGCATCACATATAAATACTTTTGTGCATAAATTGTTTACAGGATTGGGGCTTTAGGGCTTGTCTAAACAGAGACACTCAGGAAAATTAATCCAAATTAACTAAAGGTATGAATTTAAAGTGGATTAGTTAAACCAGTGTGGACTGAGGTTTAATGTGGTTTAACTAATCCATTTTAAATTCACTGTTTTAATTACTTTGGATTAACTTTCCTGAGTGTCCCTGTTTAAGCAAACCCTTAGAGTATTGAATAAAGTCCCCATATGTGTCAAAATTAAAATAGACCCCAAACTAAATAAATAGCAATTCTGCACTGGCAAGGGATGAAATCTTTTAATTTTTACAATACCAGTAACTGTACCACCAACCTGCTGAAGAACAGCAGCAATGAGATCAAAGTGCAGTCAGTGAACATGACAATGGAACTAAGCTCTGAAACTCCAGGCTGCATAAAAAAGGCTGGCCTGAGGAAAAAAATCAGAATAAAAAAGGAATTTTTCATATCAATCTTGTGTACTTCGGCAATATTAAACTGCAATTTAAAAATAAAGATCAGATTTATTTCCACTTAAGCTGGCAAGACCAGTGGAGGTACTGTGGTTGCCAATACAGTCTGTGATGGCTAGCAAGGAAGCCAAAACTGGCAAGAGAAGTAAGATAAGCTTTGTTTATGTAAATAAGAAACCATTTGTATTTAATAATAAGCTATTACTTCTGATTAGCCACTTAAATATGATATATAAATAAAGCACTCATGGACCAGTTGATACTATTAATTCGATAAATGAACATTTGTGTTCTTTTCGAATCTACAGTCTGATTCCCAGGTTAGCATTTGAGAGTTTCACTAGAAGTGGTGGGACTTCATTAGGCATTGTACTGGGGGCCAGCAAGGCAACCAGATTATTCAGGTGCATTGAAAGTGTAACGAGGACAGAATGTGAGACTGCAAGCTAGACAAATTAACTGACTGCAGATTGATTATTATATTTATTTTTTTTTTTGGTAAATAAGTAAATAAGCAAATAATAAACCATTCATGACTACTCAGTTTGGCATGAAATATCAGACATTCATGGCCAGACACCCAGCTGGTGTAAGTGGGCAGATGGTCCTATCTTTACTTAGAAATGATAAGTTTGGGAAAAATTTTGTTGGATTTTTTTTTTTTTTTTTTTGTTTAAGCAAAATCTTTTCTTTTACT
>NDXB01000294.1:42593-58878 GCA_002631895.1 Agapornis roseicollis
TTTTTTTTTTTTTTTTTCAGTTTAAGCAAAATCTGTTCCTCTACTGAAAGCGACAATTCTTTAAATAAAAATATTGTTGAAAAAGGTTAGTCTTTTTGTATTTAAGTTGTGCAATTCTATTTTGATATTTGAAATTTGCAATGAGGCTAATACCGTCTATAGTTACACTGCTACAAGAGCCTGTATGCTGACTGCTTTTCCAGCCCTGATTGGATATACATGCATCATGCTAATATTATAGTGGTACTTCCATAAAGTAAGACCTCCCAATGACTAAAAGAGCTGTTACTTTTTATAGTAATATTTGCTTAGTGCCTGGTAACCAGTGATCCTCATGGAAAGGGCAGTTTCTAACAATTCTCTCCCGTGCCCATTTACTTATAAATACTGAAAAGCTGTTTGAAAGGGACTGGAATAATGCAGTTTCAGGTTCCCCCCTGCTGTGCCTGATCCTGCACAGCAGCCTCACTGAGCATGGTCTCGTACTCTGCTGTGTGAGGTATCTTCTCTCTAGTTGCTGGCACTTGATAAAGGCTAGTTGAGTGAAGAAAGAAGCAAAGCAAGAAGATAAAAAAGGAAGGCAGTCACATTTAAGGCAGGATGGGTGGGAGAGAATCAGGGTAGATCAGGCTGCCCATTCTCCAAACTGAGAACAGAAGAGGAAGAAAATTGAAAGTTCAAGCAACTTTACCTCAGACAGCTTTTTAAATCTTGTTCTGATGTCCAGCTCCTTCAGTAGTTTTCTTCCTCTGCAGTTAGCTTTTTTCCTCAGTCCTTTTCCACATATATTTTTATGGTCTTTTTTCTAAAAATAACTTTGGAACTGTTGTTCTTAAACACTAATGTGCCATGCCAATAATTATTTTATACTGTCACTAGCCTAGAAAATAATTGATGCAGAAGATTCAGCTTACGTGGATCAGAATAACTGACTGCATATTGTTACTAGTGTTTAGGTGGAGTATAGGTGGAAGTTAGGAGCAAGGGTACAGAAAAATATGCAAAAGAGTTTATTTTCACTTTGATTTTTGTATTTCCAGAGTTATTTAATAAAAAAATCATACATGGGTGAAAAAATACACATTGGCTTTCATGTATGCTGAGAATGACTGTTTCCCTAGTAAATAGAAACCAGTAGTTTGCATCTATGCCCTATTTTGAAGAACTCTGACTTAATGAAGGAGTTTGAGGGCAAGAGCACCTCTTTCATTACACTGACTCCCACTTGTTTTTTACACCAATTAGGTGCAAGCCCTACAGCAGCACAACAGCTAAGACTTTTATGGCCCTTACAAGGGAACTAACAATTTTAAATTAGTGAAATATCATACACCGAATAGTGCCAGTTGTTCATGGCACTGTTTCTCCATCTTACAGCATTAAAAATGTGGTTTAAATTTTCTTTTTTCCTGGTGCAGTGTTTGTTTGGGCCAGGCAACAGTGGAGTAATTGCCCTCTGGCTCTACAAAATGTACAGGGGTTCCCCTCTGCTCGAGCACAGTCTTTTCTTCTCTGGTGATCTGATGTAGCAGTGTGCCTCTTAACCAGAAAGGTGTCCTAGAAAAAGAAGGAAACTCCCTCTCTAAGGTATTTTAAAAATAATATTACTTCTTATTGCTACAGTTCTCATTCAAGGATTTTGAAAAAGCTTTATGTGTGTCAATGAATATTCACATTAGCCCTAACAAATATTTGTCATTCATAAAGTGTGGGAAGGATGAATTTAGGAGTTCACAGCCACAAAGTCAATCAAAACCAAAGAATGCTTCTGCTGAATTTATCATATCCGTTAACCTCATTATGATAGTGATTGTCTTGGGTGCTTTTTAGTGTAATAACCGGTGAGCGATTGGGAAGGAATGAAGCAACTGTTTCCTCTAGAACACTACGCAGTGCTGCCAGGGGAAAATCATCTTATTTCTGTTACCTTTATAATTCTTCTTTCCCCTGTGAGTGAACCAAGGCAACTGGCCTTGTTCCTCCCTGAATAAACTTTTGTTTTTCATTTGTTGAGTGGTCCAGCATAAAACAACGGAAAAAAAAAATCACTTTGCCAGTATGAAGACTAAGGACAGCTACCATTATTTGTCTCTATACTTCTGCCCTTTCTGAACAGCTGTTCATTTTTTCTGTTGGTATCAGGTGGGGGTATAAATAATATACTGGTAGGTTTATGTGGGAAACTACAGAGAAAATCTAAGGGCATATATCTACATGTAGCAGGCCAGGACATAAGGAATGAGCTCAATAACATAAAGTCATTAGGCTTTTTTGACTTGGCTCTGAATTTTAACAATTCCAAAGTAGTGTAAGTTGCTTCTTACAACAAGGAGGCTGGAGCTGGGGATAAGGGAATGGCAGTTGATGTTATATGCTTTGACTTCAGCAAAGTCTTTGGTACAGACTGCTGTAATCTTACCACTGGACCACTTTTTACATTTTTTTCAGCACTTGTGATACTGCATCTGGAGTAGCGTGTCTAGTTTGGGGCTCTCTGGTAAAGGAAGGGTGTTGACATGCTGGAGGCAGTCCAGTGGATGCCACCATGATGGTCAGGGGGCTGGAGAACATAATGGACTAAGAGAGGCTGAGAGAGATGGTCCTGTTCAGCCTTAAAAAGAGGAGACCTTATTGATGTCTATAAAGACCTGATCAGAGGATACAGAGAAGATATAAACAAGCTCTGCTTGGAATTGCACAAAAATAGGAAGGAAGGCAACAGAGGCAAGTTGGAGTATGGAAATTTTTCATCAGATATTAAGATTTTTTTTTTTTTTTTACTATTACATTGGTCAAGTTCTGAAAGAGGTTGTTCAGAGAGGATCTCCATTCTTTGAGGTATTCAAGACTGAGCTGGACATGGCCATGAGCAACTTCATCTAATTAGACCTATTTGAGTAGGCAGCTGGACAACTCCCAGAGGTCTTTTCCAACCTAAGATATTCTATGATTTGTTGCTCTTCTTTACCAAAAATAATAAAAGTTCAATTTGTTCTAAAAGCACAAAGAACATAAGTCTATTTTTTACTTTGCTATTCCTTTCTGAAATGCACTGATTTATTGAAACTATTGAAAATGAAAGTATTCCTGAGATCACAAGAAGTCAAACTGCTAAACATTTTTTAAATGTCTCTCAATGGAAAAGTTTTACAATGCCCTTTTTTAAATACTAACTTCAAACCATGATTTGTGCATTAAGTTTATTAGCAGTCAGTAAGCAAATTTGAAGGCCTGATCCTGCATTGCTGCCACCATGCTGGATGAGACAGAAATAAAACAGCACACTGGAAATTAGATTAAAGGCCAAGTCTGCAACTGTTATTGAAATCCAATAACTCAAACTGTAGTCTTACCAGCAGTTAATAGTCCCCATGGTGCTAAATAATCATAAAGCTTGAAAGTATCTACTATTGTTCCAGCACACCAGCAAGATGCAAGCATCCCTGGCCCAGGAGTTATAAACCAAAAGCCATTTTCCCATCAAAGGGCAAGTTTTCTTGAGGGGGGACTGATACTTATGTAAAGAATTGATAATGTCTTCTATGACCTTTTGTAATTCCTTCCTCTACCAAGTCTACACAAAAACCTTGGAAAGGACAATCAGTTTCTTTTTGAAAACATGCAAGTCTCAAACTATAACATTAGCAGCTGAAGTCAGGTAGTTCAAAGACACCACACAAAGGACTTTTTTTTTAGCTAGTGTAAATATATCCCTTTTAGTTGTGACCCATCTCCAGACAATGTGCATTGCTATCCTAATCTTGAACACTATTGCTTTTAACTTCCACAGGCACAGTTTTTTCATGTTACTTCAAAGGAAAATGAGAACAAGAAGGAACTTGAAAGTTTTAAACTTGATAGAATATGCTTGATTCTCCTGTACTATCAATTTCATCCTGAGGAGAAGAGTGTGGGTCAGTTTTAGCAAGTTGTGTATAACTCCAAGAGTCATAAAGAGACCGAGTGTCCTGCTCTTAGTATAAATCTTTATACAACATGAAGCAAAACTTCTACAGATAACATCAGTGAAAGGTAGGTGAGTTAAAAGGAAGACACTTGAACATCCATGTTCAAGCATTGTCACTGTGTTCCTAAATAGCAAATGCTTAGCTGGAAGAACTTCTTCACCAGATCTGTTCTTTTTAGCCAAACAGTGCAAGTGGGAACAATATGAAAGTGACCAAATGCAGTTAGTCTTTCTTGAGCTGTCAGACTTCTCAGTCAGACTTACCAGTAAGGAAGACATGAATAAAACTGAATCTTCACTTACTAAGGTCTCTATAGGCTACTCTTTGGCTGTTAAGTTCAGCCAGAGGTGATTTTATGAATAAGAACAAATTCTTTGGGAGATGATATCACATTAATGAATGTTTTTTTGAAACAAATGTTGATTTTGAAGACTTAATTCAGTGAGAGCTTTCACTCTGAAGAGCTGTCTGTTTAAGACACTGTTTCAAACACATCTATAGAGTCCTGCCAATCATGCTGCTTACACAGTTTCAGTAGCTACTGCAGGTACCAGTTAGGGAAGAAGAAAGTATTTTAAGCACAGCTAGTAGTAGTGTTAAACACCTTGTTCATGTCTGTGGTGGGAGTCTCTCAGAATGTAACCTGTCCGATCCCCATGAATATTTTCTCACTATCTTGCTATTTTGGTATTGTCAGAAGTGAGAAAAAAGAGGGTGACAGCTGAACCATCACAAAGACCTTTTCTCTTGTTTCAAAATAGTAATGATTTCAGTAATATTATAGGGACTGCTTAGCTCCATTAAAAAAAAAAATGTAAAAGACTGTGGCATGAAGAGGCCAAGTGCTTTAAGAACAGCATTAAAAAAGTGTGATGGACAGCCATCTCTGCCTGGTGCCACTGAGATCTGGCTGTTCCCAGCATCTTTTGGACCATAGCCAACCTCTTTATTCCAATGTTAAGGAAAAGATAGAAAAGACTCAAGTTTTTAAATTTTCAGTCTCAAAATTTGGCTATCATCTTCAGAAGTTTCAGATTTATGTAGTCCCATAATGTGCCCTGGAGAGATCACAAAGCTAATTCTTCTTGTTCATTATCATCTCTTGTTTTGTATAAATTGCTGTTATGTTGAGATTTCTCTTCCCCTTTTATTAAGGCAGCTAACCATTTACCAGTTTTATATGAATTATCATAGAAAAATTTATTTGCTCTATAAAAATAATTGGCTTCTTTAACAGCAATATTATTCAATAGTGCCTTAATCTGTAGCAATTCTACATAAGCTTTTTACTATGGGATTTTTGATGTTCTAATTTTTTATTGTTAGCTTTGCTAATAGCTCAAATTTTTCTTGCCTTTGGCATTTCCTAATTTCATGACATACACCTAAAATCCAGCTTCTAAAAGTCACTTTGAAAACCTTCAGTACGTTATATGAAGCAGAGACCAAATTAAAATTTATATATTCCTTTATTTTCATTTTAATGGCTATTAGAAATTCTTTATTCTTAAGTAATAGAGTATTGAATCTCCAATGCAAACCATTTTTATTCTCCTTCCTTCAGATTATCTTTATTATTTCACTGCTATAGGATCAGATAAAAGGAGTCCATGCACTTTAATACTCAGTTTACTCCCAAACAGGTTTTTGTCTTTGCAAAAAAATGCCTTGTCTCAGACACAGAAAAGAAGTCTGAACTTACTTCATTTACGTCAGTGAGCTATTCATAGGTTTAGAAAATAAAGCTGCTAACCTTCATGTTTGTAAATTTGAGTCTTACAATCATGTATTTCCTTTATATTTTCAACCACGAAGTCTCCACCTTACATTCAACTTTCAGGTGAACTTAAGTAATTATCTTGCAGATTTTCTATTGCATGTGCATAGGACAAACTGATGGGAAGATTCTGCCACCTTTTTAATATTGAAATGTGAGCAGCAGAGCTCCTCTAGAAGTAAATAATCTTTAAATGTACACCATAGTCATACAACCTAGTTTCATGATGACATCAAGTCCCTCAGATAGTCAGAGCTCTTCACTGTTTCTCCAAAAGAAGGACCTAGATACTAGAATTTACTCTCTGCTTTTAAAAGAAATTTTGTACCAGCTGGTTTATATATATTTTAAAGAGATGAAATCGGAATCAACCCCACTGTTGCATAGAACAGATTTATGCAATGAGTGCCACTTATAATTGGTTGTAAATGAGTAAGGTACTTTTCTGTCTGTGTAGAGCTCCTTTGTGAAATTTAGCTGAGGCAAAATGTTAAACTATATTGTATTTTTCTCATTTCATTTGGTATTTTTACCAAACAATTTTGTTGTTTGAATTATTAGTATTGTCACTTTGTTCTCTTATTCTTTTGATGGCACAATTAGGTTTGTAATAAGTATTCAGATTATTATAAATATCAAAGCAGTGTGAGATGAATGTGGACAAATAAGCTCTATATGATAAAAATGTAACCACTCTTAGGAATAAGGCATATTTCATTTCAAAGGCTCGTTAGTAATATAGAACTTGGTCATTCTGATTTAAGTTTCACATTGAAAGGTAGACTAACAAAGTGTTTATTTTAATCAGCTTGTCCTTTGGTGGAAAAATAGATATCAGTTGAAAGGCTATCAGTCTGATAAAATTGCTTAAATATTAATTTGGAAAAAAAAGCACTTCTTTCACAGTCATGGGTTTGATTGAACTGATGTTTCACAAAGCAACTGTAAAAGAAGCTTTCCCAGTATGTTTCAAGATCTCTTTTTGTCTTCTGGGGTTGTGCTTGTTTGTTCTTTCTGTGGGTTTGGTTTTTTTTGTTTTTTATTTTTGTTGCTGTGGTGCTTACTGCCTGGTGTCTTTTTGCTTGCAAGACAGCAGTTATAACAGTATGACACAGGTATTTTTTACATAGCTGCCTGTTTTTTGGGGACTGCTTTAAAACTTCTGTGATAAACCCTGAACTGGCGTAAATCTCTACAGGTAGGTTTCTTGGCTTAAGCATTCATACCAATTTACAGTTGGCACCTTTGGCTGTATGGCCCATGAAAAATTGTTCCCTGTTAGAGTCACCCTCCCCTTCCCAGTAGCCATCATTTATCGAGAAGGGAGGAAGCCATTATATGTATGTTGGCTGTGGTGGTGCAGAGCTGTGTAGGGCTGCTTTGTGACCTGGTAACTAAGGCTTGTAACCCTTTTGTGCTTTGTACACTATTTAAGACTCCCGTCTCAGGAGCTTTCATCCAGACTATAATGTGTGTATGAATTTAGGCACATAGTAATGAGTTAAAGGAAACTGAACTGCACAAGTTAATAAACTGCTATCAGCTTCTGCAGTTGTATTATTCAGACATATTATTACATGCTGCCTAAGAGCAGGAACGCTTTATGTTAGAAGGAGTCAAAATAAGATGGAGTACAAAAATGGAAGATAAGGAAAATTACCATGAAATTACTATCAGGTGCTTGGACTGGTTGAGTGGCAGTATGTGCAGGTTTCTACATGTTTGTTTGTTTTGGACAAAGTCACATTAGAGAAATAGAAAGTATCTTACTGACTTGGTGGTATCTGGATCATGCCCTCTGTGAGGAAAGCTAGGTACAGCCTCTTGTAAAAAAGTTTTTAAAGCCATGGCCCTTTTGTCTTTTGCCTGGAATCAGTGTAAAGTAATAATATGCATAAAAGATGAAGTGACTGAACAGTGGCAGCAGTGGCAATAAAATGTTATTACTGAACCTGAAAACACCCATTTGTGATAGTAGTGTAGGGTGACTACCCTTCAGTAAGCATGGCATATATAGGATAGATTGTTCCAAACTTAAAAGTACGTTTATTTGAGCTTGTCTCTTTGTGACTAGGTACTATTCCATATTCTGTCTTGAGCTGTTAAGTGCTGGTGCGCTGTGTCTGTGATTTATTGTTCTCATAATCGGTAATATGTCTCATATGTGTATGCTTTCTTTTTCTTAGCTGTTGTCTCTGATGGTCACATTAAAAAAATCTTTTCTCGGTTTTGTGGCTTGTACAGCCAGTCTGCATTTTACTTTTCTATATTCAAAATGTTACCCCCCACTGCAAATTGTTCAAAACTTGAGATTAAACTGCACGAGAGGTGGCATGACACCTAAAAAATCATGACACGCGTTGGAATGCCTTGAGTTCAGTGAGTGGGGAAAGGGGGAAATTTACTGGTGTGGATCTCCCACGCTTGTTGAAGGCTACTGCAGTCAATGTTTACCCCAGCTGCCCATGAGCCGTACCTCTGCAACCAGGATCTCTTTACCCATTTCACCATTAATATGACTTGCTTTCAGTTTTGTGTGATGACAATATATGAGTAGTATCTGCTGCCTCATTTGCTTAGCATAACAAACTCCTTATTCTACATCCAATTGCTGTTTTGTGATCAAGTCATCACACAGGGTTAACTGGGTGATGTACAGCGCTGAGCCACAGACTGCCTGTTTTAAACCTTTTTGAGTTGTTAGCAAGAGTTTTCCCACTCTTAGATGCAGCTTGATAAAACAGCAAGTCTGCTGAACAGAGTTTGTATCCTCACAAAATATACATCCTATGCAATTGACTGCATAGTAGGTGTCCAGAAGATAGAAGTTCAGATTCTTCTACAGCACGGAGGTAACTGCTACCGTTTCATTACTCAAGCTTCCTCACTCACTGCAACACCAGATGATTTTTGTTTGCGGAAGAAACTCACTTAAGGGAGATGGAGGTATTGGGTGCCTTTTGTGCTGCTCTATTTGAGAAGAGATTTTCAGTGCATCTTTTCATTCCCTTCCTTTTTACACTACGGGGGACGATATGGCTCAGTGTGTTCATTGCCTGCCTGACTTCCCTCTGTTCTATGCACTGTGGTGTGTAATTAACAAGCAACATGCCTTTTATACAAAGAAAAAGCAATAGGTGGACTACATGGCAATTTTCTAGTATGCAACTGTGTTTCCAGTGCTGTGCACATTGCTGCTGACACCTTTACAAATATAATAGTATGAATTTAACATGCCGACAGAAATGCAAGGAAAAGGCAAAACCATGCTGGCTTCTTCAGTGCTAGAAAAACAACAAATAAAAATGTTTGGCAAACGGGATAAAACTCATAGGGAAATGACTTGTACTTCCAAGTTTCTCAGGGTACATCAAGCAATAAAGATTAAGAATTTATTACAGCTTTGTGTTCTCATTGTTATCTTTATCCCTCCATCTCCTTCCCCACCTAACTCCATTAAGCTTGCTTATAAAGTTATCAATAAAAAGAACTGCATGTACAAGGAAGGAGCTAACAGACTGTTCCTTTTGCATCCAAAACATGTGGCATAATTGCATTGAGTCACTGTGAACTTCAAATAGTTTGCTGGCAATGTTTCTGTGAGAATGGTCAAGTTATTATAAGCTCTAATGTTTAAAGGGCAAAGTTGAAATTCTCTGAGTAGGTATATAAATTCAAGTGTTATGAATAACAATTTTACTAGTTATGAAAATGAGCAAATATGTGGAAAGCATCAGGTAGCAAGCATTACAAGTTGCCATGCTTTGCAGTATAGAACCATACTTTTGCTTAACCTTGCTGTAACAAAGGTAGCAGAGTTTCTGCCTATTTTTAAACAGGGCAGAATACCCCCTAGAAATGAAGGATTGGACCAATCCATTTATCTGTATCATGGGATCAGTGAGCTAGGAAACCTTCCCCCCTGCCAGCTAGATGGCATTGGTACAACTGTATGTAGATAACAGAGAAGAATCCCCAAAAGATATGGGAAGTAAACCATAATAGATTCACAGCTTTTTATTCACTCATACGAGTAGTTTGACTGATTTCTTGTATGAGGGAGATGGCCTGAGTTTGGCCCAGTTAGGGCATGTTGTTTCTTAAAATTCCAACAATAACATTCCTACACATTATTTCACAGAGCTTTTGCCTGGGGGCCCAATCTTGTCATCCTTCCACACACAGCATTTCTATTGAAGTCAGGATCAAGAAAATTATAAACCATACAGCATAAAAAGACATGCTTGGTTTATTTGGCACTGGAAAGCTCTACATACAGGCCTTTGGGTGCCATTCTGCGATTTTGACTGAGGCAAAATGGGCAACAGGGGAAGGTTAATGTATGAGTGTTATCAAAATTATAATAAAGAGTATGTAATTCTGGTTGGAGTCAACCAGCATTGACCTGTAAGTATTGGAATGTACCCCCTGAAATGAAACATCTTTGCAGATTAATGCTGATTCTTTTCTCATGACCTCATCTTCACCTTTTCCAGGCTGGCCAAGCAGCATGGATGTCCAAGTAGTATTGGATGCTTACAGTCAACTGCACTTTGCAAGAAAGAAGTGTGGTAGTGGTTCTTTCACAAATGCCCCAGCCATGGTTTCTCACACTTTTGTTGCCTTTGAGTCACACTTGTGGAGTATGCCTCAGATGAGACTGCCCTGAAAACCTTTGGCTTACCTGTGACTAGATGCTGTGTCTGCTTTGCAGGGGACAATGTTATGTTTAGTACCAGGATCTGTTATCCGATATCTAGAGAAAAAAAGAGGTTGGTCTTGACCTACAAGCCGTAAATGATTCTGAATTGTCTGAGAAATTCTGTTTTCCTACTTGAGCTTGTCTGAGATGTTCATGTGTGTCATGAACATACTTGCAGGGATGTATCATTTTAGAATTTGTCAGGATCAAATGCAACATGATTATTTCTTCCAGTCTTTTATTGGAGTGTCAATATGTGGCCTGAGAAAAAGGACAGATGAAGCTGAAGCATGAGAAATTACATCATAACACTTCTAACTTATTTTTAAGAGGACCAAGAAAACTCTAGGCGTATAAATATGCTAAACCACCTCATAAGTGTCTAAATAGTCAGTTTGGGCTTTCCAATTCTCTGAGTGGTTAAAAGTTTATAAAATTCCTTTTTAGTTTCATTCTTATTATCTCTTCTATTTTACTTTTATTCTACATGTTAAGAAAAAATGTATGGCAAACAATGCCTTGAGCCTTGCAGCACAGTTAGGAACCAGGTTTATAAATGCCCCAGTTAATATAATATATAATGTTGCATTCAGCAGCATCTCATCTGATTGAAATAATTTGACTGGAATTAAACTATTGCTACTAAAATTTATGTAAAACTAATGAAAAATTTATTGGGTTATGAAATCCTTGCTTTTATCCAGGACTAACAATTCCTATGCAACGCTAGTGATCCTCCCACAAATAGTTGAGAGGAAATAAAATATAAGGGAGTTCATCAGTTCATATTCCCTGAGATCCTCACAGTTACTCTTCTTTGTGATCCAGTCTTTTAACTTTTTCATGACTTTAATCTTAAAAAATAGATTTTTAATTAAATTCAGAGCTATTATTCCCCTTTAGGGGAGGTGGGAAAAACAAATGCAACTCTGCTGCAGGACCTCTGAGCATAACACTTTCCCTCTCTTTACAGTTCATTTTGGCATTTTTATATATCTTCTGCTAATAAAATGTAATGATTTTCATCTTTTACTTTGACATCTGAGTCTGTATCTTTTATCTGTTGTTTACAGTGTTTCAGCCTATAAATAAATCATATGACAAAATAAATTACTTAATCTTGTGTTTTATTTGGAAACACATTAAAGCCTAGCTTTGGTGGGAAAAAATCACTTTACACCTTACAATTGCTTATATACTTTTATGACTTTTATGTCACGTTCAAATACTATCAAGGTGTCATATCAATACCAATTGTTCACAAGAGCCACATTTTAAACCTTTCAAGTTTTCTGATAGAGTTTGATAGGAGTACTTTGAAATGAAAGTACATCTGTCTTTGGCAAATGGCATTTTCAGTTCTGAGTGATTTTTATACATATATATATATATGAAGTTATAGTGTATTATAAAAGTGACATTAATCCCCAGAACTTTCTTCAAATCAGTATACATGTGATTATAATAAAGTCTGTTTATCCAGCCCCCCGCATCCAGGGCTGCTTGTTGTCAGTATCTGTTTTTTTTTATCCACTATGATTATATATATATATATAAAATACAAAAGAGCAATTCTGGAAATATGAGGAATAATTCCAGAATGGCTCTTTTGTATTTTTGTCATCTGTGTAACTTGTAAAATAAATAGTAGTGCACCGAATTTCTGGCTGTATTTTTATTCTCAATTTCTTTTAGACACTTTTCCCTTCAGCAATGGGGAATAAATGATAAATACTTTCTCCAGTGTTGTTAAAAGAAAAAAAGTCTATAACCTCAGTGCATTTATCAAGCTTTTACCTGGTCAAAGAAAATTAAATCAAATTGCAAATAGTTGCTTGCATATCTCTTCTGGAAGCTTCTTTCCTTCACAAATGCCTCCCACAAAACTATCTTTCACAGAGAGAGTGTGCCCTCTTTTCTTAGGTTAATTGCTGAAATATGACGTGGTTTGGTTTGATTCTTAGTAATTTCCAGATTCTATTCCAGGACATTTGGGATAGAGCCCAAGAGCTTAGCATGTTTTCCTTTTTTCATGGTAAAATTGTGCAAATATGCATTAGAGTGTGAAAACAAACAGTCTAATACATTTTTGCAAAGCTCTTTATGTTTACTGTTTATTGCAGATACCAGATCCTAATTAAAATGCGCTAACAAAAGCCAAGATACAAAGAACAAAGATATAACGAAGCCTCATCTTTTAAAAATATTTGTGATTAATCCCAGAGGACACTGTGTCATACGTCATTATTATAAAATTCAAGTAAGTTAACTACATCTTTGGAGGGGATATAGTGCCAAACTCTATCCAATCCATAGAGAAATAATCGTATCATGATCATGTTTTCTAAGGAATAATCTTCTTTTCAGGTCCTATAATGCCATCCGGCTACAACCTCTCTTGTTTATGGTTCCTTGAGCTTCTCAGTGCAAACTTCTTGAATAGGTATTTAAACATCTTGAAATGCTTCCTCTTACTGACATTTGCCTGTAAATAGATCTCTGTCATTATTAAAAAGGGATGATTTAAATTTGATCCCAGAAGACATACTTAAACAAGAAATTAACTTTATATGCTTGTTATTCTGTATGGAAACAAGTTACTGCTTGATTTAAAAAAAAAAAAAATCCTCTGTTCAAACAAAGATCAAACCTTTAGAGATCACATTTTGTATTCATCTTGGGTGACCATACTTGTGGTGTAGCAACTGGTGCCTACAGCAAGGTAGAATTGCTGTGGTCCTGTTACGCTTCGGAACTGGAGATTAGAGAACTCATGCAAAGCAACTCTGTTTTCCTGTACACCATGGTACCCGGCTTCACAAAGCATAGAAACCAGGAACATGCATGGATTAGGCATATTAACAAACAGTAACTGATCAATCTGTTCACAAACTGTGAATTTACTGACCAGAAATTAAAGTGGATGCCAGCCATGCAACAGTGAGCAGTGGTGTCATATCATTTGAACAACTGTTTACTAAATAGCTGACACCTTCCTCTCCCCTTAGTATTCATGCTGCTTCTTCCCCTGTAAGTTAAGCAGTAAGGCTTTGGGAAAGAGATTTGTCTTCTGCATATGCCAGGTGACGAATGCCTGTAAGGGGTAATTAGCTGAGCACATGCTGAAAGATTCCCCTTCATCTGATGGAAGGCAGAGGGCAGTGCTGGTAGTGAAAGATACTTCCCTGTGTTAGGAAGGAAATGTTACGCCATTGGGTCATATTTCTGTGAAACAGTAAAGAGGCAGAGGTCAACACTGGAAAATAAGCTTTGTAGGAGAGACTTGATTCATTACTGGTGAATCGGAAGCGAACACGGGAATGCTCTATGGAGATCCATTTGTGCTTGGTTAGGCTGGCTGCCCAGTCACTGTCTGAGTGCTTTCATGTGAATTTCTCTTTCTTCAGAAAATTCAAACATTACTGGGACTTCATTCTGCTGCTCAGGATAACAGAGTTCACACTGAAAGGTCTTCTGGATCTTCTGTGTGTCTGGGTGCTGCAGTTTCCTCAGATTTTGCACTTACTGCTTTTCATTCAAAGACTTCAAGTAAAACATTTTCAGCATGCTGTTTTCAAAACATCTTGGGCACTATTGTTCTTTCCCCATCCATGTATCAAATTCTTCTGTTACATGAGATTGTTCCTTTCATACAGCAGCTGTTATTAATTAACACTAAGTTATATTGGAATCCTGAAGAAGTTGTACCACAAACTCTGCCTGGTTTATGCTTAGATTGTTTCATAAATTAAAAAATGCTTAACCTCCTGAAAATAAGAATCTAACCTAAGTAGACACATCTCCCCTCCTTTTTTGGCTTTGTTGTAGTAAGTAGCTAATAACCTATTATTTTGTTGCATAAAGTACATGTTCAAGGAAATTTATTTTGTGTTTCTATTGTTTCCACACTCTCAGTTAAACAAGTTCAAACCCTTTCAGGTGTTGCATGGAGAAGGCTATTTGGAAAGACTAATGGCATCCATTTTCTCCAGGTTCCCTTCAGAGACCACAAAGTGAGACAGGCTCTCTGGGGTTAGGGGACTGCTGAATTAACTCTCTAGGGAAGTGTTTTTTTATCCATTAACCACAAAGGCAGTTTAGGGAAATTTGACTCACTTGGTTAAAATTAGTCCTTGAGAATACTTCTCACGCTTATATCAGTATAAAGGAAAAGTGACTTGTTCTTCAGTTAAGAAGCATGGAATAACTACTTTTGAATGAAATGGAATATTTTCTAATGTAAAAATTAATTTTCTGAAAGGGGGAGTGTGTATGAGAAGTATTTGCTAGTGGGTTGACTGGCAGAATAGCATGAAGCTTCTCAATTGAAATTGTGGATAGGTTAAAAAGATATTTAGGAAATTAAAGACGTTTTCAGCTTTACTTTGACAGCACTATAACATCCTTGTGATCCAGTCAGCTCCTCATCAGCCAGGGCAGCTCCAGGCACCCTGCTGCTGAGAAATGTTGAGATTGTGCTCTTTTATTTGAACTACAGTCCCTCTAATAGAGGTTCAAACTCATATTGTCATTAGTGTATCTATTCCAGAGACATAGATCAGCAGCCTGAGCCTGTTCCTGGCCTTGCAGAGGACATTTTCACTTTTAATGCAGTGCGATTTGTCAAATAAACTCTATATGGTGTCTTCCTGTAATGGGGGTGTAACCTATCCTAGATGCATCAAAGGTTTTAATTCTTAGTTAGTTTTTAATTCCTTATTGCTCACCAGGTGTAACTGAATATATAGTATGAAGAAGGAGAGATTAATTTTTTCTCTGTGCAGGAAAGCCTCAGATGTGATTATTTTTTCTGCTTTTTTTCTTCTCTCTGAAAACTTTTAGAAGAAAGCAAAACAGATATGGAACATGCGTTTTTTTTTCCCCTTGATGGAAATCGTTTGGTAAAAAAGGAGGAGTGAGGGCATTGAAATTCCCCGATAGACGCAAAGAGTTCATACCTCCTCCTTCTCACTCTCTCTTCCCACTTCCCATTTTACAGGTACACTTTGGACCTGTGGAATTAACACCTTTATTTTTTGCTACTGAACATTGTCTTCTTTCTGAACTTGGTGGCTACTCACCCAAAGTGTGGACACAAATGGGAGGCTGCTATTTAACACAGTATGTAACTATGCCACAGTAACAGAGCTGTATTGTTGTATGTGAAATGTAGGCTAGTATTGGATGGGTGACATTTGGCATGTGAAAAGCCACACTACTCTACTCTGCTAATGGCTCCTGAAAACAACTGTTATTTGGCAAAACAAGTAAGTATAATGGATGCTATTCTTGTAGTATGAAACACTGAGCAACAAATTCCATCAGAAGAAGTCAGCACCTTGTAAGACTGTAAAACCCTGGTATGAGCTTGGCATTCAAGTGCCATTGGATAGTCTGTTGTAGGGAACACACTAACAGTTTAATTTGGACCTGATAAAATCTTACAAGGTTTTTAGTTTTGTCTTCTCTTGTATGTGCCCTTTTTGATCTTGCTAATAAAAAAAAAAAAAAAAAAAAAAAAAAAAAAAAAAAAAAAAAAAAAAAAAAAAAAAAAAAAAAAAAAAAAAAAAAAATTTGTAGAGAGAAAAGTACCTTACAAAAGTACGTGCTTGGACTGACTCAGGCACAATTAAGCTAGAACATGCCAGTCTTAACCTGCTGAGCTGTGTGTGGGTGTAACAGCATGAATAGAATTTGACACTCTCTACTGCCCGATACCACTGAAATATCTATGCAGAGTGATAAGCAGATAACAGATTGTCAGCCTTTTAGCTGAATTTCCTATTTTCGTTGGTGTAAATCAGACTCTTGCTTCCTCCCTGCTCCCCTCCCCCCCCC